>PVKS010005489.1:0-16324 GCA_004027875.1 Aplodontia rufa | reverse complement strand
GTATAGCTAGATTATGGAACCAACCCAGATGCCCCTCACTTGACGAGTGGATACAAAAGCTTTGGTACATATATACTATGGAATACTACTCGGGCTTGGGGAGGGAGTGGAAAAGTGCGCAACACATGAGGGAGCACAGTGGGTAGGTAGGTACGGTGGCTCTGGAGTTAGACTGGTGTAAATGCTTATCCCAGCTCTGCCTTGCATGGCTCTGTGACCTGAAGCAAGGTACTTAAGCTCTCTAGGACTTCATTTCCTCACTTGAAAAAATGGAAATAACAATATGTCTCCTAGGGCTGTTAGTAGGCAATATGAACTCAAGAAGGTAGATGTTGGTAATGAAGGTAAAGCACTGGCACACAGTAGGCACTCAGTAAGTGACAGCTATCCTTTTCTTTCTTTTTTTTAAGAGAGAGACAGAGAGAGAGAGAGAGATTCAATTTTTTTATTTAGCTTTTTATTTGGTTTTCGTTGCTTGCACATTGTGTTGTATATGTGGTGCTGGGGTAGGAACCCACATCCTTGAGTGTACGAGGCAAGTGCCGTAACTGTGAAGCCACTGCTCCAGCTCCATGACAGCTATTCTTACTCTCAGACGAATCTAGAAAGAACCCACTTTACTAAGCCAAGTAGGAATTTTATAAGGAGGTCAAACACTATTGGTTTCAAAGGAAGCCTAGGTCTGATTTGATCATCTGAGACATAGGGGCCATTGAGGTAACCTAAGAAGTGTGATTTAAGTAGATCTAGGTGAGCCACTGCAAAAGAAATGGACCCTTGGAACTTGCTACAGGAAGATAAAGGAATAAGACTCACTTCACCGTGGTATCACTGACCCTATATTTTCCAAGTTTTATCTCACATATTGTTTTGTTTTAGTTTAAAATTGATCATGACTTTCAGTAATCATAAAAGCTCCTAGGCTCTTTGGACAATCCTTTATTGTAGAAATAACATAGGTGCCAGATATAGCAAAAATAAATATAGGAGGTTCAGTTAAATTTAAATTTCAGATAATGAATAATTTTTCAGCATAAGTATATCCCAATGCAATATATGTAATGTACTTATACTAAAATAATGTGTTGTTTATCCAAAATTCTGATTTCACTGACCATCTTAGATTTTATTTGGCAAACTTAACCAGTGGCCCAAAACTTGCCCTTTTGAACATGCAGAGTGGCAAAACAAAGTCATGCCTCCATCCATAATTATTACTGGAATGGAAAATAAAGTACCAAAAAAAAAAAAAAACACAGTTTCTAGGGCTGGTACTTCTGAGTACATGTAGTTCTAATTAATATACTTGGTTTTTTAAAAATTATTTCCCCACACAGGATTTTTTTAAAAGCATCTCAGTCTAGAGTAAAAATAACAATGGGAGGGGACTTCCCCTCTGCTGGCATCTAAATAATTATAAGGGCTGACATTTAAGACACAACACTTTTTGGAGTATGACTCCTTAAATTTTAACTTGTATAGCAAAGCCAACAGGCTAAGCTACATTCCTCAAAAAATCTCTCTTCTTTATTCTTCATGAAAAAATATACAAACATACAGAAATTATATATTCCTCCAAGCAAAGCAGCATTTTCTTTGGCAGGTTCAATGCCACTAGAGACCTCCAGGGCTCAAAGGGCAAAGCCCAGTGTACTGGCCATTGTCTCCAGCTCCATCTGCAGCCTGGCTATTCACACTGACCCAGAGAGAAAGTTTGGCAATGTTGTGAACAAGGTCACACAGTAGGTGGACCATCCATGCAAACAAATAAATGCAAAACTCCCTCTTCCTGGTCACATTGAAACCAACTGAATTTTTTCCTTCCTGATCAAAGTCCACAATATTCCTTATTTTCCAAAATATCCCCAAACATCCCCAAGTTCGAGGTCTTTAGCAACTTAAATTTAGAATTAGGTTTAACCTATAGGGCCCTAGAAATTTTAATTAAGTGGCACTAGTATCCTTTTTAAACAGGGTTTCCCTCCCAGAACTTCTGTCCACTTTCTAAGGGGTGACTCCTCTTCCAAACATTACCAATGAACATTGTTGTTGTTTTAATCTCCTTTAAAGGATTGCATTAAACTTTTGGACCAGGGCATAATAGGTCTATGGGCAGGTTGAACCAGACAAAGAAATGGAACTGGTTTCTGCTTACCAAATTGGGATGAAATATGTGCAAAAAATGTTATTTAAATCATGGGAGTCACTAGTGAAAATCCACTGGTGCTTTGATGGTGACTGAAGACAAAAAATTGAAGAAGAAAACTCACCATGGTAGCATCAACACATCCATGAGGAACTTCCTCTCTAGGAGGCCTTTCTTGATCCAGACAAGAGAAGGCAGAGCCTGGGATTATGCTGATTTCCTTGCTTCTGACATAAATATATTGAAACAGCTTCTACCGTATGATGCGTGGATCAGTCCATCTTGGACTGCTCACTGCTCCCACCACACAGCCCAAGCTCTCCTGCCCTCAGTGTTTGCTCACATCTTACTTCTGGGCTGCTTCCCACTCTCACCCACACCTGCTGATGCTATATATGTGTCAAAATCCTGCTCAACTCCTACTTCCTCTAGGAAGGCCTCCAGAAAGGGTCTTTCTTCTCCAAATTCCCAGCATGCTTTGCTTTTCCATTTTATACAGTTGCTTGATCTATTTGGAAGTAACAGTAGACTTTCTCTCACTGATTAGAAGGCTTCTTCAATGCAGGGAACAGACCTCACAGAGCTGCCTCCAAATGGAGCACAGACAGTCCTTCATGGCAGCAGGACTGACGTGCTCAGCCACCATGCCTCTGGCTTCTTTGTAACGTCTTCCCGAGGAAACCTCTACTGATGACCTTTCTGATTCCACACAGTACCATCTCCAAAACAGAGGTCAGGATGTCATATTGAAATTATCATGTAAGCCACCAGACCCTTAGTTTTTGAAAGTGGAGACCTTGATTCACTATGTGAGCATCTGCAGCCTAAAATAGTACCTGAGGAAGAGAGGGCACATAGATAAACACTTGATTTGATGTTCAAATCTGGGCTTACTGTGGGGAACTTGTAGTCTCATTCTGCACCTTCTCTTCATAATCAAGAAACATTAGCTGGGCTGCAGTGGTGGCTCGGTGGTCACAGCGCTTGCCCGGCATGCGAGAGTACATGCACCCACGTATACAACTAAGTGTTAGAGCAATGAAAGCCATGTGAAAAACTAAATAAAAATTGATTCTGTCTTTTTTTCTTTCACTGTCCTTCTCTCTTGAAAGAAAGAAAGAAAGAAAGGAACATTAGCTGATGCAGACATGTGAGGCAGGTTTGACAGCAGTTTCTTAGTCCTTTCAATTAAGGCATATTATGTGGCCAGCAAAAATATGGAAAATCTTCCTAAACATAAATGTGAATCTCAGGGCTCCATACACTCTGAGAAACTTGAGCCCTGATGTCTCAAGCAACTTTTGGGTTGCCCTCTTTCCTAGCCCGAGACAGCCTCAAAAATTTATTTTGCACTTTGGCAAAACCTGCATTCCAACTGTGATCATTATTGGTATTTCTGAAACAAGTCCAACCAAAGTCCTAAAACTGGATTGTGGTGGCGGTAACATAGCTCTGTAAGTTTGCTAAAAATAATTGAATTGCATACTCACAATGGATGGATTTTATGGTATGTGAATTATACCATGAGGAATCTGTAAAAAAATTAACTTTGATTACTCAACAACAGGGCATCTTCTTTTATTCCTTTTGACCTCCAAGGTCCACCTCAGTAACAGCATGGCTGTTCCTCGTTAGCCAGGAGGTGTGTCTACTCTGGCAAGAGTGCTCAGGCAGGTCACCAAATGTAAACAGCTCTGTAAAGGTCATCACAAAGGAGCTGTTGTTCCCTCTCATAGCAGAGAAGCAAAGGAGAGTCCCCACGAATATCTACTCTTTTTTGCATCCCTAATTAGAAACATGTGGAAAAAGGCCCACCCACAGGTCAAATCTGCCAGAAAGGCCCTGTTTCTTCTGCCTAATGTTGCATGTTGGCTAAAGAAAGACCTCTCCCTGGGCCTGCCATGGGAATGGTTTTGAGTTATAAAACTATCTCCAAAGGCCACCATCAAAGCACCAGTGGATTTTCACTAGTGGCTCCCCATGACTCCACTAGCACATAATTTGCACCAGCTTGCTAAACAGGAACCTGTTCCATTTGTTTGTCCAGTTCAACCTCACCGTGGACCTGTTGTAGCTTGGAGCAAATTACATACTGCTCAGACTCCACTGGGTAGATGAAATGCAGAACTTAGAAAATTTAAAAGCTCTAGGTAGCACTCCGGAAACACAGATCATGCAAATGTCTGCATTCTTTCTTGTCATCTATCCAAGGTGAAGTTGATACTCTTGGTTCATTCCATTTTATAGATAGAGAACACAGCACTAATACCTAAACTGTCTCAACGAGACATCAAGTAAATGAATGATACATCGTATAAACTCTGTTAGGCCCTAATGAAAATTCCATATAACTTTAAGACATACAACCCAAACAGTGATGCTGCTGTTCACATTCATAAAAACCATTGCTAATATTCACTTTTCTTCCAATTCCGAGAGACAGTGACTTGTTTCAGTAGAATAGAATTGATAATCGAGTCAGTGCAAGTAAAATTAAAGTTTTACTTTGGGTCGAAAGAGCTACAAAATATTGGGAGACTTAATTATTTACACACACAAAAATAGTCTCTTTTATTAACACAGGGAGTAATACATGCAAGGACTGTTGTGCTGGCCCAATATGGGGCCTTTTGCAAAGATCAGATAGTCCAAGAGGCTTGCTTTGATCTGACCAAAGGCAGGCATTTAATCTCCTATGTGGAAGAAAGCTATAGTTCTTAGATTAATTACCCAGCCACAGATCTGCTGCCAAGTTGCTCCAAGTCTCTCTTCCTAATGGGAAATAAAATGTCTATTTACTTCAAACCATGTGGTAAAGCCAGCCTGTGCCAGAGATATGCATTCCTTCTTCACTCACAGATACATAAAGGCTCAGTGATCATGCAGGGCTTCAGGAGCAACAATCCTGTACTCAGAGCTCCAATGTTTCTTACAGGTTTTCCAGACAGAGCATCAGGGATTAATAATGGATGAGTCTTGGAAATAAATGGTACCAGCTACAGGGGGATAATTTTGTATGTGGAGAGTTGATCTTCTTGGTTCAGATATAGAATTAACGTGTGGAAAAGACTAAAAGGCCTTCTGGTGAACCCACCAAGTGTCATTAGCTGCCTTTTTACAGAAAACCAACTGGGTTCTGGCAACTGGAAGGTGGTAGTAATGGGTGGGGAGTGGAAGTCATAATTTGGAACTCATTTACAATGGTCATATGCTTTATAAGAAAGTGGCCATCAATGCCCATCACAGGGACCAGAGGATCAAAACTTAGATTCAATGGATGATCCTGAATGAATCTTTGACCTTCCCTGTGTCTCTGCTGCTTCAACTAGTATAAAAACAAAAAAGGCCCACCCACTTTGGTGTGAAATTAGGTGATAGCACTTTTTGGTTCTATAACCAAGCTATGTCTTGTTAATATTACATTGTTCTGAAGAATCAAGTGTGTGGAAGCTTTGGGCTTCCACTATGTGAATGAATGCCAGAGACCAAGTGATCAGCAGCCAAACATAAAATGAGATTTTCTGAAAAGAGGCAAGCATTTTAAATTTGCCTTTCAAGAGCTGCAACCCCACCTGACTGCTGAGGTCTATGTGGAAGTGGTTCAACACTGGCTGTTTTTCTTTGGCTAGTGGATAACCTTGTTCACTACCTCTGAGGGAGGTCTGGTCTGAGTGAAGGGTCAGAATGAGTGCTTAAGGGTTACAGGGCTGGTGGCAAGGATAAGAGAGGACTCAGTGGAGTGGAAGTAAACTCGGCAGTGGAACTGTCCTTGGATCAAATGCTTATTTTTCTCTAGGCAGGACTATTATAATGAACTTGCTGTCAGCACTTTTTCCAGATGCTTCCTTGAAGAGTGAGTGACTCTTCACAAATCAGCAGTTGAGGAAGTAGAAAGGGACATGTAAAAACTGGTAATATACACAGAATTCTTAATAGGAAGCTAGCTTCACTCCTCTGTCACACAGAGTTGAGAGTCCCTAAGGTTGGGCTTCCAGGTCTACAGAAATCAGAGGCCACAGGAGCCTTTATTCTCCTACCTCATAAATTTCAAAATAGCCAAGGGAAAAAGGATGAAGCTAGGCACTAAGAATCCTAGCACTACACAACCCTAGCTATTGTCACCCCCTTCTGTATGCCTTCTATCAGCAAAACCATTTATATCACACCAGACTTATGCACATCCCCCACAGTCTCCTTGTCACTCAACCTATGATGGTTCCAGGGGAACTACAAGCCAGAGGTGAAGGATTCCTTTGTTTCCATCTCTGTGGTAGGATGACATGAGGTCCAGAGTGCCAAGGTACTAAGATAAGAGGGGTGCTCAAAATGCCCAGATGGCTGGAGAATGAAACCCCAGAGAACAGAGCCAAGTTTGCACAGCAGACAAGGGCCACTGTGGCCAGGCTGGAAGTAGAGTCCTTGTAGTCCACAGGCAGCGGAACTAAAGGGAAGCCATCCCCCAACTCAGCTGGTGGGAGTTGGGCAGCTTCCCAGCTGGAAGGGGCTCTCAAACACATCCCTGTAAGCTACCCATGAAAGACAGAGATGCCGTTAAAAACAACAAACAAAAGGAGCCGCTAATCGAGAGGAACTTCAGACTTAAGAATGGATTCAGTCATCCTTCCAGAAAGATGCATGCCTGGGCCAAGGCCCAAGAGAATGGCATTCAGCTGCTGTACCCCTCTTTGGGGCCCAAGTTTGGAGGCACTGAAAGGAGAAGAGATTCACAAAAGAGGCAGATGGGAGGCCCATAGATATGCAGTACAGTTCCCATAAAGAATATTAGAGTTAACCAGGTAAAAGCAATCACAATTAAGATCAGCTGCTTGGAAATGAAATAATGTTTCAAATAAGAAACCAACAAAGACATCAAAACTCACATCATAGCTTTTTGCAGTAAACTTTGAAAGTTCTAATAATTTGGTGGATGATGTATAGTGCTGGAAATCAGCAAGCACTGGTCTTGGCCACACCAGGTTCTGATTCTCAAGACACGCCAACCTAGGGTTTTTTGTTTTTGTTTGTAGTTAATAAAATAAAAGCATTTTGCATAGAGGGTCCAATGGCCTTAATTCTCCTTCAAATCTTAATATTTATACCTAGCTATTTTGTTAACAATGGCTGCTCCATTCCTTTCCTAATACTATCCAAATTGCTCTTGGCAACATTTTATCTTCCACTAATTTGGTGGAGGGGGGGATATGGAGGACTGAACCCAGGGGTGCTTAAGCATTTTTTTTTTTTGAGACAGGGTTGTTGCTTAGGGCCTCACTGAATTGCTGAGGCTGACCTGGAACTTGCAATCCTCCTGCCTTAGCATCCTGACTCACTGAGATTTCAGGTGTGTTCCATCATATCCAGCTATCTTCCACTAATTCTTCAGGCTATATGACATCACCAAGTGAACCAAACAACAAAAGGTAGAAAAGAAATATGTTTAAAGATGATAATTATGCTGACAAAATCCATAACTATAGAAAGGAACTAATGATGAGACATATTTGTTTTTTGAGAACTGTTTGTTAGATTACCAGAGTTGGGCTACTTTTTTCTTGAAATCCCAGATGCCTTGGTTCATGGGAGGTAAGGGGTATACACCCATTGACCCTGCCACCCTGAGATGATAACAGCTTTAAGACTGGGGGCAGGGATCTGCATGGTCCGTGAAGACTGATCCTTTCTATTAACCTTGCCTTGATGGCTGGATGGGACAGAGGTAAAACAAGTCTTCTCTCTCTGGACTTCAGTTTGCAACACATTTTCAACTGAAAGACAACAGGGAAGCAGAACAGTGGACCAGTTCTATATTATGCCTTCCCTTCATCTCCCCAAAGGGCCTCAAATGTAGTAGGCAAGTGATCTACCACCAAGTTATTCTCCAAGCCCTTTTTAAAGTTTTTAAATTTTGAGACAGAATCTCACTATGTTGCTGAGGCTGGCTTTGAACTTGTGATCCTCCTACCTCAGCCTCCTGAGTAGTTGGGTTTTAGGCATGTGCCAATCACCTGGCTTGGACATTCTGCTTTGAACATGTAGGGATACAAAGCAACTGAGAGACTCTAGGACACAGCATTCTGCTTTACCCACTTTTTAAGATATTGCCAGTAGAGACTAATTGAATGAAGCTTCATAATCAGGGTTCATAACTTACTCTTAGGCACAACACCTTTCACCAGCACTTTAAAAACAAAATTACACTTGTCCTCCATCGTGCTGCTCTTCCATATGAACTTGAGCCTTTGTGGATGAAGAACACTCACTTATCTCCATAAATGAACAAAATAATATTTTTGATTTGTACAACATAAAATAGTGGTGCTGAGTTTCACAGGTCCATTTATTAAATTACAAATGCTAGGGACCAAATTCAGTTCTCTCTTCTTTAAATCCTGCCCACTCCCAAATGACATTAACATCGATGGGGAGAGTCTTCTAAAGAGTGGTGGTACTATTTTAGGTATGAGAACAGAGGGGAAAACTATGATCTTGAGCTGAGAAAGTATAAGATTGCAAGAGGAATAGGATACCTTTTGAAAACACAATGTAAGTTCATCATGTGAGCAAGAATTTAGGATGTCCTAGGTCACTACTGGTGGCATTGGCATTTATCACTGGCTGCAGAAAGACAGCAGCCAGATTTCCTGGTGGGAAAAAGGCATTTTTCCCCCTGAATGTTCTGCTGACATAAATCATTATCTATTTGCAGGACATGAGGGGGAAAAGGCATGCACACAGGTTGAAATTCCAAGCCTTTAAAATAGCCACTGTCTGCTTCCCAAATGGCCTCCTTATTAAGTCTCATTTTCTTACAATGATTTCCTCTTCAGACAAAGGTGCTTAGGGGTGGTCTATTAAAAATGAGTTTATTACTTTTTCTTTTCTTTTTGTATTATATTACATGTTGGGCTATCATTAGTAAAGCTGACATGGCACCAACAATCTACTCTGTAGCCCTATACACAAAGACTTTTTGGAGAAACCAAGTTTTATTCCTACAGAAGATGAGGTATACATGGTAAAAAAGACAGAAGTAAGAGACAGTGGAGGGAAGGCCACCATCTAAACAGGTTCATTTCCAATAAGCTGTCTGAAAACTGACAGGAGCCCTGGGCTGGAAGAGCAACAAAGCCCAAACTTTGTGCACAAGGGAGACTGCAGCACCACAGCCATGTTCTGGGAAGGTCTGGGTGAGGAAGTAAGTGGGCAGCAAAGAGGCTGGTGAGAAAAGCAAAAGAAAAGTCTAGAACTGGTTCACATAAGCAAGGTTGTTTACCATCCTGTGGAGCTCCATTTACTTTGGACACATCAGCCTTCCTGAAAGAGAGTGGTAATCGACTCTTTTTAAAGACTGCCCTGTTCCCCCTCATGTCCAGTCTGGTCCACCCCACTCCATGGGCTCACCCCTATCTTGGGGGTCCTGATATGTGTGCAGTGCTCCCCTAAGACTGTTGTGATCATATCTGTCATGCAGTTTATAGGTTTCTTGGCTTTCTGAAAAACAAAAGCACAGAAGAGGAAAAGTAGATCAGCTGAAAATTTACCAGCTGATAAGAAGAAATTGGGTTTGAGCGCCTGAGGGGAAAATAGCCAATAAAACTTTGATGTGATTCCTTCCATCCTAGCATGCACAGGGGCCTCTGATCTTACTTTTGCCCTATACCACCCGAGACTGAAGATGCCAGAGGAAGAGGAACTTTACACAGGAGAGATGTGGACATCCTCACACAGCTTTACGAATCTCCCCAGGAGCCATGTCTCGAGCAATTGGCTGATGGCTGATTCAGAACTAATTTATTTTTAAGGTCTTGAATTATAGAAGACAGGAATATACATGAAAGATTTTCCTTACCTAATAATGGCTCCAAACTAACATAAAATAGCAGAATCACTTAATACCTTAAAAACAACCTCACATATTCATCGTCATGTTTCCCCATGATAGCCAATCAGGTAAATTTACATATGCCATCCTATATATCTAAGAATCTTCCTTATATAATACTATCACAATTTACTGAAATTCTCTAAGCATTTCAGTGGAAGAATGATTTCCCCTGATTGTTCATTTCTTCTGGTTACAGAAACTAACAGAAACTAACTCTGTCAGTGACCAATATCAGCAACTCTGTGTCAGTTCACTCTCATGTCTTTGGCAGATATTCCAACTCCACCATTAGCTGGAATATTTCACAGAAAACAGCACTGCATTTAATGATGTTTTTTAGGGAGACCTAATAAAAGTGATGACTATCATTAAAATATCATGTAAGGTTGTAAGTATGGTTGAGAACTCTATCCCTCTAGCCTTCTCCCTTCATCCACACTATGATTTTCATCTCCCAAAATCTTCCAAAATAATTAAAGCTAACTATTTTTTTTAATAAAGAGAGAAGGAGAGAGAGAGAGAGAGAATTTTTAAAAAATTTAAAAAACTAAATTTTATTTAGTTTTTCAATGAGTTTCATTGCTCTGAGGTTTTGCTGTGTACCTGGTGCTGGGGTTTGAACCCATGTACTCGTGCATGCCAGGCAAGCAACATAACTGCCGAGCCACCACTCCAGCCCCTAAAGCTAACTCTTGCAGGAACTGTTTGGCTTCATGATTTTGGGAGAAGCAGTGTTACTTTATGTCCAGTTGGACTGGCTTATGCCCTTTGCCTTCAATCTACATGATGTGACTGTCCTTTCTTCCATACTTGAAAATAAACGTTCTTTACCCTCAGACCTCTTTTTTTCTGATCCAGTGCCCCAAATCATGACGATGATGAATAATAATCTCTGTGTGGTTCATTTTACTGTCAACACCAAGACCGTCAAGTTGACTTTTACTTTAATAACTGGAAAGTGGGTAGCAGACACCCACATTTGATGAGGCTGCTCTGTCTCAAATGCTTCTCATAAGACCCATGGAAACAGTGTTTTTCTTGGTGGAGAACATGAGCTACTTTTATGCTTCTTTAGTGAGATCTACTGTAAGAATAGCTTTTCCATCCAAAGTACGATAACTCATGGAAGAATCTATTAACATTTCTAAGAACTAAATATGGAACACCCATCTTTGAGTGTCACAGGAATATATAAACTAGAGGGGTGTTGCATCGATGGTATATTCATAGGCTGAGCAGTGAAATAGGTGGTGTAATGATATTTCAGCCAGGATGTCCTCATTTTAAAAGAGCCTTCCCTGTCAGGAGGGTCTATGAGCTGACATCAATGGCAGCTTTTCCAATAGAAAGTGCATTTGGTTTCAATTCACTTTCGTAACAACAGAGACTAACCCTTAGCAAAATGGGGAACATTAAGCTCCATTGTTCAGGCTGAGGATGACTGACTTGGGTGGCAGGAAGCTGAACAGTCTCTTCTCTGGAGAAGAAATGCCTGTGGGTAGTAAGACTCACTCCCAAACAGCCTCCTTCCCCTCCTCCCAGATAAAATGTCAGCAAAAGAGAACCAAAGAATCATCTCAGATTTTAGTGCTGGGAAGGGACCTCGAGAAATCATCATCTATTCAGTCCTGGCTAGAAGCTAGTTTTTCTTTCTTAAATAATTATAGGAACCCCAAGGCCTTGTTATTTAATAAGGTCTAAGGGCACAACAAAGTATTTTATACAGCTTCCTTTGGAGCCTAGTATTATCTTAAACAACGAGAAAATGAATGAGATTCTTTGAGATTTAGCAGCTTTAAGATGTGAGAGGTTGTTAATATGTAGAAAAGGTAAGAAAAGGATCCAAGTTGTACCCATGCCACTGGTTCATGTATCAGACAACCAGAAATTCACTCTCCATCACTGCAATTTTTCAGAAATACCATGCCAGTTACATTTCCTTTTCTCTCACTGACAGAAAGGAAGGCATATTGGATAAGCTAATACAATGAAAGAATTCTGACGCACAAAATGTCCTAACAAAGTGTCCTTCAGGGGGAGGAAAGGAAAAAAAAAGCAAACAAACAAACCCAAGTAGGGAATTATGTAATTCTATCTTTGATAATATTTGGGAAACAACAGGGGGAAAATACCATCCACCCTACGTTCCTCGAGAACCTCCAATCAAGGGCTCAAGCATGTTTCCTGGCTTCAGGCAGGCTATAAATAAATTTAATAAGGATGAAAAAAAATCACTGCATCATTTACAGTTCGCTCTCAACTCCAGCTGACAAAAATCCAGTCCAGATGTTTGTTTTGCAAGACCAACAGTAAGACAGTAAACCTCCAGCCTGAGTAAGAAAGCTCTAAAAGGATGGGATGAGCCTGAAGAGAAAAGCAGAGAAGGCTGGCAGGGAGGATGTGGACAAACCTGGTTCAATACTGACTTAACAGAGACACAGTAATTAATTTATTTTGTGCATAAGAAATCTAGTTTATTAGCCTTTCTTCCACCTCACCCCCGCTTCAAAGCCACAGGCACTTGGCTGGTGAAGCCTGAAATGGTTGTTCCATAACCTTTGCTTTTAAATTAAACAAATGACCTCAGATTTTGGAGCAGTTGTTGACTCAGGGGAAAGTATGCCATTAAAAGTGTGCCAGAAGCAGATTTAATTGGTACAAGTCCCAAAAAGTGCTCGAAAGAGCACAGGCTTCCCGCATATAGATTTCAGGGAAATTACTCAAAGGCCGCACAGCTTTGTCAGAATTTGAGATGTGAAACAAGGCAGCTGAAAGACTCCGTATCAAAAGGGTAAATTCAATTTGGGAGATATTAATCTGATTACCTAAGTAAGGCCGAGAATCGGATATGCTCCATTGTGCGCTCTCGTTCAACCTGGACAGCTGGAGAAGCCAATGGCTTCCTATTCCTTGACATATAATTAAGTTTTAAGAGCCGATCAAGTTACGGATACAAAGTTTTAAGAAATATTTCATTCAAGAGTGGCATTTACAGTGCCTGCCTGTTGCAAGAGTCATTGTTCACTTTATTTCCTTGAGCCCTGCTGGAGAGTGTGTGGATCAGGCCTAAGGGCCTGATGTTTGTGTTTCAGGGTACAATAAACGCCCTCTGTGCACCTGCCTGGAGGAAAAACCAGTCCAGCCGCCTCCAGAGACAAAAGGGCCCTGTATTAAGTGCTGAAAACCCAGACATGAACTGACCCTGTCAAATTCCAGCTAGAGAAAAAATTAGTATTTTTATCCAATCCAAGAGGAACCATCACGTAGGTTTCTGAGTTTCCTTTCTCATCTGCACTGAATCTGAACAAGGGTGATTGGTTAACAGAAATCACCTCCTTTCTCATGGTACAATCCACTGTGGCACACCACACTCTGTCCTCCAGGGATCAATACACACCTTCTCAGCTCTTTCTCCACAAGGCCCTTCCCACTGCAATCTTATTTGGGCACGCAAATGCATCTTCCCAAACAGATGCATAACCAACTATGTGTTTTCAAAGGTATATCCAATACATACTTGTCACAAACTCCAGGTACACCTAGAATCGCAAGGGTGTGTATCAGTAGGTCAAAGGATCAAGATTATATTTTCTCCATGTCTCCTGTGATCCCCAAAGCCAGCTGGTCAAAGGCCAGACTGGATCACTCATACCAACTTTAGATTACTTCCCCAGGGAGAACTGTTCGGCTTGGGTTCATTCTAATTCATATCTAGAATAAAACATGCTAGTTTCAGCTGACCTGTACACGCTCATGAAGAAAAAAGATTTTTCACAAAATCTCAAACCCAACCAGATAAGGTTCATTTGTGAACTTCATTAGAGGATTGGGCAACTTTGGCCCTGGTAATTGATGAATAAACTGGGAAAGATAATATGATTGTCCCAAATTCAGAATATGAATTGCTTATAACACCAGAAAGAGTCCATGAATTGCAATCTCCTACTTCTCTAAGGGGAGGCAGAAATCAATTAAATTATGATTTTGATAATTATTTCAAACTGCCATTGATAGGAAGGCTTCGACTGCAAAACTTTTTTGAATATATTTGGTACTGAAAAGCTATACTTTTGAGGTAAATAGCTTTGTCAGGCTTGCTTCAATAGCACCTCCAAACTCCAGCACCAGGGAGCAGGAAACCTAGATGGTCAGCACAGGAAAGCCAGGCTTCCTAACATGATCACTGTACCAGGATGCCTTAACTGTTTGTGTCTGGAGAGAGCCTAGGAACCAAGTGGCAGTTTATCTGATTTGGTGCTCATTAAACAGAAAGCCAAGAAAAACAGTCACCCACCACAGGTGCTAAGCTATGCTGAGCTACCCTGGCCGGTAAGTTCTTAATGAAACATGGTGTTTGATTCATAGCTTGTCATTTGGTGAGTGGCACTCATTCAGTGATGGAAGCTGTCTACTCACTGACATCCAGGTCATCACATACACTCTTCAAGAGAGCCCAGCCAGGGAGTCCATTTTTGTTCTGTCCTGATATAAGATGGTCACAAAGCCACTGTTACAAAGACCACAATGCCCTCTTCTTTTTGTGAGTGCCTTTTTTTCTTTAGAAAGAGAGAATCAATTTTTTTAAATTTATTTTTTCATCTGGCCTTTGTTTCTCTGACATAGTTGTGTATGTGGTGCTGGGATTTGAACTCGGTCCTTGCACATGCCAGGCAAGTGCTCCAACTGCTGAGCTAGAGCTCCAGGCCCTCTGTGAGTGCCATTAACATTAAAAATCTGCCTTCCTTGTCTTGGCAATTCACTGTGCTGTGCTGTAGTGTGACTTCAACTGTTGCAAGTATATGAACCTCATTTTCTGACTTTTCCTTATTTTCTTATTGTTTCCTGTCATACATTGTAGCACAAAACACACAGCCAATTTAGAAGTAAAGTTTAACTTCATTACAGTATACAGAAATGCTAGGCTTCCTAACAAACAACGCTGACAATAAGAATCAGACTTTATGTTCTAGAACAGCAGGGACCAAGTCTAATTTTGATCTTGTTACCCCTGAACATTCACCAAGCATTTCACATTGTAAGTGCTCCATTTTGCATGAATAAGTGAGTGAGTGAATGAACAAATGAACAGTTGAATGAACAAAACCAATGCCCAAATTCTGAGTTCAATCTTACTCTTCCTGGGACAGTAAAGAGTTCTGAAATGAAAATATGGAAGGAAGAAAGTTGAACTAGACCCAGTGGCAGCCATATATATGATGACTCAGTGGGATGTAGGAAGAAAACATTAGAACCTATCTCATCTTTTAAAATTTTCTATTTCTGGTATTTTTTAAATAACTTAATAGCATAAAAGCACTATAGCTTACCAATAGTAATTTTATGTATTTGGGGCTAATATGTTTAGAAAGGATAGGTTGTAAATTTTAAAAAAATCATGAAGACTGCTACTCTGGATAATCAATATAACTGTAACAAAGGGATGTGCCAAAATGCTCAGAGAAGCCGTGGTCCAGCCTGGAGTTTGGTCTGTTCATCTTCAGAGGATAAACAGAGAGGCCCGCCTAAGGTTCTAAGAAAATGTATCAGAGTTTGCTCTGTGAAGGCAGAACGCAACAGAAGCAGCAAACTGGAAAGGCCCACAGGCATCACCTAACGCAATCCCCACCCCCCACGCTGTGTGTGTACATGAGAGAACTGAACTCCAGAGAAGGTAAGTGACTTGCTCAAAATAGCATAGAATATTGGTGGCAGAACTAGTTCTTGAAGGCAAGTCTCCTCATTTGAAATGCAATGCTTTACCTACTGTGAAGTAGAAATCATTATCGACATTGCTTTCTTAATACCTGCCTGTAATGATATTTCAGGGTACAGTGAAACAGTCACAATTATACTGAAGCATGGAATTCAACTCTGGCCACAGCAGAAATATGTGACAAATGCTACCTGTGGTAGTTGTACCTTCCTTTTGAAGAGCTGGGTATGTGTGTTGGTCAAGAGCACTCTAGAGCCAGACTTTCTAGATTTGAATCACAACTAATTACTAGTTCTATCAAATTAGGTAAACACTGTGCTTCCATTTCTTTGTTTCTAAAATGAGGGTGATAATTGAACCCCACAAGCATGCACAGGGCTCTGGGTTCCATCCCCAGCACCACATAAAAAGAGATTGAACCCTACAAACTTGTTGAGCTTTTCTGTACTTAGTACAGCGCCTGACACATTGTACGCACTCGGCATTATTATTGCAATCATTAACAAAAAGAAGATAAAACATGTATTTCTTTCCATTGTGGTATTTAATACTTTAAATCATTTGGTACTTTATCTCACCT
>PVKS010005488.1:0-84891 GCA_004027875.1 Aplodontia rufa | reverse complement strand
GGTTCGAAAGTAGCCAGCATCGGGTCTGAGGGTCTCAGAGGGCACTATGAGCACAGCCACTCAGCCAAGGTGCATGGAAGGCAGAGCCCAGGCCATCAGGAAGGGCACTGCAAAGAGGCCTAAAGCCAAACCCAGGCAGGCCCTGCTGGACCATGAGAGATCCTGCCAAGGGAGAAGACCCTGCCAGTGGGAACAGCAGGGGCCTGGGGTCACTGAAGCCCCAACATGGTCCCTGTAGTGCTGGCCCTCAAGCTGCATGATGCCCCTCAGCCCCACCTCCCAGCACTTTGCTTTCTAACAGGAAGTTCCTTCCTCTTTCTATGTTTCCCCCCTTGGCCTGTACCCAGCTAGCGCCAGCTTAGAGCTTGGGGTGACTTTCAGGAACCTGTCATTGTGAAAAACCCAAACCACTCCCAAACAGTCTCTAGCCACCTGGAGGAGGCTGTGAATCCAGCAGCAGGGCGACAAGCAGTAGGGATGGGCTTTGACTCCGAAGAGTAAGTAGCTGGGATCCCCGCAGCCTGCTTCCCAACACCCCCAAACACGCCCCTACACACAGGCGTTCCCTGCGGGTCCATGGCCAAGGGGCAGTGCGGGTGAGGGCAGCAGAGCAGAGAGCGAGATGGCTGAGCCCCAGCCGCCTTCCTGGGAGGCCCAGCCTCAGGCTTCCTCTTGAGCTTCTCTGGCTCCTGACCACCTCTCCCCATCCACCGGTGGCCCCAAGCCCAGCTGGTGGCAGGTTCAGGACCACACTGTGGAAATCACCTGGCAGTTCTGGTTCCCTTGGTGCACCTGCGGGGGCCTTGTCCTTCCCTCAAGGACAAACTCAGATGCCACTCCCGACACCGTTGGCTCTTCCTCTGACTGCTTCGCCTGCCCCATCCACCACTGACCTCCGCAGCGAATCTCATGCTCTCCTGGGAAGTCCATACCCCCCTGAACTATCTGCCTGCCACCTTATCAGCTTCTGACCGTCCCCAGTCATGCCTGGATTCATTTCATATCCCTGCTGCAACAAACTCCCTCGAACTTCACAGCTTAAAACAGCGCAACTTTATGATGTGACGTTCTGGAGCTCAGAAGTGCAAAATGGACTCCCTGAGCTAATGTCGTGGTGTGGGCAGGCTTCATTTCCTCCTGGAGGCCCTAAAGAAGGCTCCGTCCCGCCAACTGCACCCTTCCACCTCCAACCCCAGCAACTGCGTCACAGCCTGTGGCTACCTGCACACCCCTGCTCTGATTCTGATTCCCACCTCCCTCTTACAAGGATCCTTGTGACTGCCTTGGGCCTACCCCAATAATCAGGGCAGTCTCCCAGGATCTGTAACTGAATCACTTCTGCAAAGTCCTTTCTACCGTGCAAGGTGGCATATTTACAGGTCCCAGGAATTAGGGTGGACTTTGGGAGCGGGGCATCTTCTGCCTATAACACCAACTAGGGCCCTAAGTTAAAGAATCAAAAGTTGGTTAGAGCCGCTGACAAGGTAGCTCAGTGGTAGAGCACTTGCCTGGTAAGTGGAAGGTCCTGGGTTCCATTCTCAACACTACGAAAATCAAAAGGCATCATTAAGATCAGGGCAAGGATATCACAGTCCACCCAAAATCCTAAATATCCCAACACAAATTTCTAATTTGTCATCTCTTAGTGTTCAGCTACATTGGCCCAGTTAGCTGGAGTCATACAAGACGTGGACCCAGAATTGTGTCAAAAGAAGCAAGTCCCAGTTATGGGAGCAAAGGGACACTGGGAATGAGGCTAAGTCCCTGATGCCCAGACTTCAAAATCTGAGACCTGCCACGGGTTTGAGATTGATCCTAATCCTAGGGATGGGTCCTAGAAGCCCCCAGGAGATGGAAAGCAAAGTGACAGGCTGGAGACTCGGTCAGAATTGTGACATTCAGAATTTGTCTACCCTGGATTTACTGGTCCCCATGCCCTGCTTTCCGTTACCAAATAAATCCACAATGATCATAAGTGGCTGATGACAAGTAGCTCTTTTACTCATAGTTGGGTAGAAATCTGATAAGCCAGGTGTGGTGGTGCATACCTGCTACCCCAGCTACCCTAGAGGCTGAGGCAGGAGGATCGCAAGTTCAAGGCTGGCCTCAGCAACCCAATGAGATCCCGTTTCAAAGTATAAAAATTAAAAGGGCTAGGGATGTGGTTCAGTGGTAGAGCATTTACCTAGCATGCATGGAGTCCTGGGTTTGATTCCCAGCACTGCAAAAAGAAAAAAGAGAGAGAGAGAGAGAGAGGAGAGAGAGAGAGAGAGAGAGAAACAAGAAGAAAGAAATCTTCTGGTAAATAAGAGACTTTACCCAAAGAAATCCCATGTGGTAAAAATGCAGGCTCCATGACAGATTGATGCAAAAGCTATTTGGAGACACAGGGAAGCATATATGATGACAAAGCCACATCTCAGTTGCCCTGTGCAGAACTGGCCTGTCCCCTTTAGGAGTCAGAACCTCACCGGGGCCTTCGTGCTTCTCCACCCTCAGGGTCCTATGCCCAGCAAACACAGCTGCCACCGCCCCTGAGTGGACCCCAGCAAGGAATAGCTCATCTGCACCCTGAGAAGACCCCTGGTCCACTAAAAAGAAAGGAAGAGGAAGGGCCAGTAAACAGTTTTACAAAACTTACAAGTGGTTACAATCAAAACAATCAAAGGCGAAACACACAGCCTCCAATGCTCCTTTGAAGCTATTTCACAAACGGAATTCCTTTCCTTTGACCAGCTTTCCTAATCCTCACATATTTACCTTGCGGGGGAGACTGGTGACGCGCTCCACTACACACTGACCCCTTGAAGCCACCCTGCTCTCATCCAGGGCCAGTCATCCCAGAAGAAAAAGGGGTCCAGCCAGCCTCTCCTGGCCACGCGGCTCCATTGTACAGATGAGGGGACTGAGGCCCTGGAGGCCGGGGACTTGCCCGAGGCTGTCTACCAGCTGAAGTTAGAGTCCCCACCAGGCACCCTGCCAGCCCAGGGCTCTGCCTAGCATCTGAGCAGTTACCCAGCCTTAGCTGTCAGGAACTGTTCATTTGCAACCCAACAGAGGACCCCAGAGAGCCTGCATCTCCATGGGCCTTCTCTGTTGGTATTTGCCACATTCTAAATCAAAACTAAGAAACTCACTGAAAACGATGGGAAACCCACTGTACATGAACAGAACTAATGCTTTTTCATGAAAATTAACCCAATTTCCCAAAACAAAACAAAAATTAGTGAGAAGGGGGCATCATGTTACCTCCCAAACCTTGGACTTGGGAGAAAACAACTGAATTTTCGTACCTGCTTCTGTATTCAGTATGTTGCAATATGCTATTTGGGCTAAAGCATATGAAGAAAACTCTAGGATCCAATAGATCATCTGAAAGTGTCCCCAAAACACTCAGAATTGCTACACTATATCGTACTACCTCATTTCTGATGTCTCAAGTCCACCTTCCTATAACTCTCTTCACACAAAGTAAATGCCTAATGTTTGTTGAATGAATAAATGACCAAGTCCAGAGCAAAGCTGGATGAGAGAGGGAAAATCAAATCTTATGTCTAAATGTGGGTCTGGGTTTTGGCTGTGGGCTTCAACTACCCAGCCCATTCCTTGCCATGAAGAGGCAGGGGAGAAGAGTGAATAGGACTTTCTAAAGGCAGGGCTGCTGTGGAGTGGTTGTGCAAGCTGTGAATTCTGCAAGAATATCTGAGCTGGTGAGTGGAAGCAGGAATGTAACCAAAGTTCTGCCTCCCGAGCCTGTGCCTTGGGACAGGGATGAAGAAAGGGTGTTCTCCTAATTGGCCATATCCTATGGATAGGAGTTCCCTAACCCATATCTGACTGTGGTAAGGGACTCGCAAGTCTCAGATTCTTGGAGAGGGGGCCACTGGGCACAGTCAAGCTGGTAGGTCTGCAGAGATGAGTCCTCATTTCAGCTTCTCTGACACAGCAGGAGCCTGCCCGGACCTATACAAACCCAGAGTATGAGTGGGCAATCACACAGCTTGGCACCTACAGCCCACACCAGACCCTAGAAATGGACACCAGCAAGCCAGGCGGCAGTCTGCTGTCCTTAGTTGCTCTGTGGAGCTTCTCAACCCAATGCCTGCCCCTGCCATGGGGGCTCCTGCCAGTGTCCAGAGACCTGTCTGGTGGTCACAGTCATGGGTAGCAGAGAGGGGTCCACTGACATCCAGTGAGCAGAGAGGCTGCTAAACATGCTACAATGCACAGCAAAACATTATCCAGCCCTCGATGTGAATAGTGCCGAAACTGAGGAACCCTTGTGCGACAGGCAGAATGTGGACTCTAATCGCCAAGGCCCCGGGTTCAAATCCCAGCTCCCCGTCACTTTGTAATGCTGTGACTGTGGTCCCCTCACTTAACTAGAGAGAATGACCGCCACCTTGCAAGGTTCCCGGGAGGCCAGAATGGAGAGGGGTGCACCCCCGCTTGTCCCTGGAGGGCGCGGCCCCCTGGCTGGACGGTCAGCCCTGCTAGAGTGGCCGTAGCTGGTGCTCTGCTGGCTGCCTGGTGAATGACATGCGGCTCTACTTCCTCTCAGGAAGTTCACGGCCCAGCTGCCAAGCAACAGTCCCACAACTGCAGCTATTTAAAGTCAGCACATGTGCGATGAGGATGCAATGTTTAAAAATAAGAGGCTTTACGCATGAAAAGCACTGGTTTTCTTTTTGTCTCTCTTTTCCATTAAAAAAGAGAGAGAGAAAAAAAAAAAGAGAGAGAGAGAACTTTCACATTATTTTGATGTTGTTTCTCCATGAGAAGAAGAAAGAGGAGAAAGGGAGTGAATTGAACTTGTTTAGGAGAAAAACAAAAACTGTGGGCTGGGGGGTGGCTGGGGGTAGAGCACTTGCCCGGTGCGTGTGGGGCCCTGGGGGCCATCCCAGCACTGCAGAGAGAGAAAACAAAGAAACAAAAACATGTGGATGACTAGACATGAACACAAGAAACAGTGCACTTCGTGTTAGGCTTTATAGTGGTCTTGGCAAAATCTAATTCCTGGGGCTGGAGTGGTTACGGCGCCTGCCTGGCATGCGTGAGGACACAGGTTTGAACCCCAGCACCACGTACACTATGAAGTGTGGGAGCAACAAAAGTCGCATGAAAAACTAAATAAAATTGATTCTCTCTTCTGTCTTTCGTTGTCCCTCTCTCTCTTAAAAAAAAAAAAAACAAAAAAAAAAACTAATTCCTATAATTCGAATCATGTTCTAATGCACAGTTGATGTTTACCTAAGCCAGCTGCTGCATCTTTGGGTGAAATGAAGCTCAGGCCCTTCCATTGCCTTCTCTGAGCATCTGCATGTTCCTGTCTGTAAAGCTGGACATGTCTTCAGAACCCAAATTTGCTCTTAACGCTGACGCATAGAAGGTGTATGTGGTGGACGGGAGCAAAGAAGGCTTCCTGGAGGAAGTGAGGTTTGAGCCACATTGTATTTATTTATTTATTTATTGTGAGATAGATTGAGAATCAATTTTATTTGGTTTTTCATGCAGCTTTTGTAGCTCCAACACTTCATAGTGTACCTGGTGCTGGGGTTTGAACCCGTGTCCTTGTGCATGCAAGCCCCTCTCCCCATATCCAGAAGGGGCCAAACCCCCCTCCCCACCATGACAGGTGCTCTGGGGAGACCCTGCCCTAAACACAAAGACAGACCTGGGACGTGAAAGCATGTTCAAGACCAGGTAACAGTGAAGACAGGGGTGGGAGCAGGCGGACCCGGAGCACCCCTCTCCTCCTGGAAACTCGCCCCCACTCCCTGCCACATTCCCACAAATAACAACGGCCACACCATCTGCTGGGCGCCCCCCGCATTGGGGCCTGGACTGAGCGTTTAGAGCACACCTGCTCTGCCAGGGGATGCAGACTCGCGGGAACCTGAAGCTCAGCAAAGGGACATCCCGTGCCAGGGACTCGTGGCTGGTACCTTCCTAGGT
The DNA here is from genome assembly GCA_004027875.1 of Aplodontia rufa. NCBI lineage: Eukaryota > Metazoa > Chordata > Mammalia > Rodentia > Aplodontiidae > Aplodontia > Aplodontia rufa. Next base: position 78,936 of record PVKS010005488.1, on the reverse strand, counting down.
GCCCGCTCCCAGCCTCCCCTTCCGTGTCTGGTGGAAAGGCTGGAGAACTGAGCTTGCCCTGCACTCTTGCTCTCAAGGACCACCGCATGGCAGGGCTGTGACCAGGGAAACGTCAGCAGAGGCCTGCTGGGAAGGAGGCATCCGGGAAAGTTCATGACTTTCCCAGTAAGGGTAAACAGGTCCAGCTGGGGTAACCTCTTGCTCCTTCCTCTGCTGGCCCAGCAGCCTGGAGGTGCAGCACCAACTTCCCGCACAGAGACAAGTGCCGCACTCCAAAGGCAAGAGCCCGAGATAGAACGCCTGTGTGCTGGCGGCTCAGCTGCTCCAGCCTCTGCCTGCCCACCCCCAGAATTCTTGTTTTGTGAGAAAAACAATCCCCTAATTGTTGAGCGGCCTTGGACTAGGTTTTCTATTAATTGCTGCTGAAAACACTCTTCATGTGCCAAACCTTGAACCTGTGCCCCAACCAAACACATGCACCCCTCAAGGTTCTCCCTCGCAGTATTGCTTACTGCTACTGAGCCGATGTGGTCTCTGTCCCCCTCCCCATGTCCACTGCGAACAATGCTTCCGCTGCATGTACCCATCTCTGACCCTAACGATCCACTCTATGGGGGGCGTTGAAGCTCTCCTTCCACCATCTGCCCCTATATCTCCCCACCACTCATCTCACCCTGCCACTAACTCTTCCTCTGCCTGCACCAGGGATCCAGAGCATCTCTGACCCTGAATTCCCCACCCTCCCACTTCCCACTGTCACGTGCTCCCGAGGGCCAGGGGGCAACCAGGCACGTCTCTCTCCTACGTCAGGACAGATGCGTCCATCTGTGCTCACACATCCCTCCTGCAGCACAGCGCAGGTCTGTTCTTCAGGGGAAACAAAGAAAACAACAAAAGATGTCCTTTGCCTTCCGTTTAAGAACTCCATTTCAAAACTCTACATTATGTTGATCATTTGATCTGGTGTTGGGCAATGCCTCCAGGGGCCCAGAAGGACACTCAGGGAACATCCTCCACCCAGAGGTGACCTACTCAGAGTGACCACAGCTTTGAAGTGGCTGAGCCAGGCTCACTCACGCAGGGAGCAGAGGACTCGGCAAAGCAACGCAGATACTTGGACACCACACCTTGCCTCCTAAGGCTGCCCGCTCCTTGTGCTTCTGTAACATCTGCCCTGTAGGAGCCGCTGCCACCATAGCGGGTGTGATGGCAGGAGGCTGTATAGCGTCTCACCAGCCCCTCCTCTGCCTGCCCCGGGGATCCTGAGCACCTCTGACCCTGAGTTCAGCTTCTTTCCTGGGGTGGCCGGGGATCCCACCCACAGCTCTGCCCCACTGAGGGAGAAGAGGCCAGCTAGGCAGACCCACGCCTGAGAAGAGGGGACAGAGATGGTGGCCAAGTTACTCACCTCCCTGCATCTCAGTGTGTCCTTTGTAGATCTGGGATGACGTTGTACCTACCTTGTAAGAGTATTTGGAAAATACTGTGATTCAGTCAAATGCTGAGCAGAGTGCCCAGTTCATACAGGCTTATACGGACAGGGACATGGGACAAGCAGTTGGTGACAGGAAAGTCTTACCTCTCCAGGAGACGTCTACCTTTACCCTCCAAGAGTGGAGATAGCCAAATAGCTAGTGACTGCAGGTTGAAAGTTGCTGCCTAGAATAATCTTGACCTACCACTTAAAGACAGCAATGGTTTGTAAATTAAGAGCTCACCTCGGGTTTCTCTGATGGAGACAACTGCTTCAGTGCAGGGTTTGTGGGGGCAGGGGTGCTCATAGACACCGTGACAGGGATGTGGGAGGTGAGTGACACTGGAAGGACCTGGAGGCTCTGCCATATATGTAGGAAGGTTGTCAAAGGCTTGGGGATTCCAGGCACACAGAGACCAAAGACAGATCTGAGATTCACGCTGGAACCAACGCAGTGTGTGGCTGAGGCTGCACCTGGAAAGAACAAAGATCCCGGGACAGTGTTGTCCTGCCATGGACCAAAGAAATGGAGGATTTGCAAATTGGAAGAGCAGGGGACAGAGGAAGGTGTGATTGGCTCTGAGGAAAGAAAGCACTTTGAAAATTGGAGAAAAGGAAGGAGAATTGAAAGGAGCTTGAGATGGCAGCCACAGAGGTGGCTGGATAAGGGCCATGAGGAGCATCTCAAGCAGGGACAAGCTTAGTCTCACCATGATCTGAGGGCTATACCTTTTCTACAATGACCCACTGTCCACACTTCAAGAGGGATCATGCACACACATGCACAAGGGTGCATATCTATGTATGGAAGAAAAGAAATGGAGGAGATGGGTTGGGGTGAGGTTTGGTAATATCCTTGATCCTAAAGGGACAGGATGGCACCAGAGACATCAGTGTTATATGTACAAAAACATGAAAAGCACACTCAGAAATGACCTCCTGGGTACTGCGGCACACCTGTTATCCCAGTGACTTAGGAGGCTGAGGCAGGAGGATTACAGGTTCAAGGTCAGCTTCACTCAGCAATTTAGCAAGGACCTAAGAAACTTAGCAGGATCCTGTCTCAAAATTTAAAAAAAAAATTAGAAGGTCTGGGGATGTAGCTCAATGGTGAAGCATCCCTGGGTTCAATCCTCCTCAGTACCAAAAACAAAAATAAAAAGGAGCAACTTGACAGGTGCCATCGTCTGTGTGTGTCCTGCCTCTGTATCTGCAAGCCTAGAGGTCCTCATGTATGCCTGTGTGTGTATCCTGTGTCCCTGTGTCTATGTACCTGTCACTGCTCACCCCTGCAGGCCATGAAACACAAGCCCCTGGCGTAAGGTTTTCAGGGACCTTTCCCCATATTTCCTGGCCCCTGGATTGCAGGTCTAAGGGAAGGATTCATTCTGGAATCAGACAACCTCAGAGTTGGAAAAGACCTCGGGAACACCTTGGCCCAGTTCCTCCCCTTAGAAATGGAGAAGAAAGGATGCATGCTATTGGAAAGCAGAGAAGCTTCAGGAAGGAGAAGGAACTTTGGCAGTCAAGTTCTAGAACTGTGCCATCTGACACCTTGGTCACCAGGCCCAAGTTGTGACTGAGCCATTGAAATATGACGAGTCCAAGGTGAGATGTGCTGTAAGTAGAAATTCACTCCAGACTCAAAGAACTGACATGATAAAAAGAATGTAAGCTTACTCAACAATTTTATAGCAATTGCGTGTTGAAATAATAATTTTTGATGTATTGGATTACAAGTGTATTACTGAAATTAATATTACCTATTTTTTTGCTGTTTTAAACGTGACTAACAGAAAATGTCAAATCATGCATGTGACTCCCATTTCCAGTCCACGTTATATTTCTATAGGAAACATCGACTTAGAGGTCTTGCACTAAATATTTAACTACTCTTGGTCTGAACCTCTCCAGTTTTAAAGTAATAATACTTAGCTCTTGGGGTTTTGTGTGGATTAATTGAGAGGGAATATAAAAATGCTTTTAAATCTTAAAAAGCTGCTCAGATGATGGGATTGGTGGTGGTAGTGATGGTGGTAATGGTGGCAGTGGTTGTAGTTGTGGTGTTGTGATGGTGGTGATGGTTCTGTTGTGATGGTGGTGATGATAGTGATGGTGATGGTGTTGGTGTTGATGGTAGTGGTGATGGTGGTGGTAATGGTGGTAGTAGTGATGGTAATAGTGTTGGTTATTGTAATGATGGTGGTAATAATGGTGGTGACAATGGCAGTGGTGATAATAAGGATGGCAATGATGGTGATGATGGTGGGGGTATTGGTGGTGTGATAGTATGATGTTGGTGGTAATGGTAGTAGTAATAGAGGTGGTGAATAGTGGTGTTGGTTATGTGATGATGGTGGTGGTAATGGTGACAATGGCGGTGGTGGTAGTAATGATGGCAGTGATGGTGACAATGGTGGGGTTAATGGTGATAGGATAGTAGTGGTGGTGATGGTGATGATGTTGGTAGTAATAGCAATAGTGGTAATGGTAGCAGTAACAGTGGTGGTGATGGTAGCGGTGTTTGTTATGGTGTGGATGTTGGTGGTAATGGTAGTAATAATGGTGATAGTAGTGGTGTTGATTATGGTGTTGGTGGTGGTAATGGTGGTAGTAATAATGGTGGTGATGGTAGTGGTGTTGATTATGGTGTTGGTGTTGATGGCAGGGGTGATGATGGTGGTGGTAATAGTGGTAGTGATGGTAGTAGTGTTGGTTATGGTAATGATGGTGGTAATGGTGGTGATGATGGCAGTGATGATACTCATGATGCCAATGATGGTGATGATGGTGGGGGTAATGGTGGTGTGATAATGGGGTTGGTGGCAATAGCAGTGGTGGTAATGGTGGTAGTAATAGTGATTGTGATGGTAATGGTGTTGGTTACAGTGTTGCTGTTGGTGGTAGTGGTGATGGTGTTGGTGGTAATGGTGATAGTAATGATGGAAGTGGTGTTAGTTAATGATGGTGTTGGTAATGATGGTGATGATGGCAGTGGCGATAGTAATGTTGGCAATGATGGTGATGATGGCGGTGGTAATGGTGGTTATTATAACTAGATCCTTGCCAAAAAAGAGAGGTAGAGAAGATGAAAAATTTCAAATAGTCTGACATTCCAGAACATATCCATAAGAGCTATCTCTGGAGAGTAGGCTGGACATGTGGCCATCCACGTATCACAGTTTGGATACTAGAGACAGGACCCCTGCTCCCAAACCCATAAAACCATACACAGACCAAGTCGTTCAAAGCCCAATCACCCCCTCACCTCCGCAGCCCCCTCCACCCTTGCAGCCTCTGCTGATACAGGAGGACATTTCCCTGCAGGGAATCAAGAAGCCTCCAGCCCCAAGGTGTCTATCCTCACCAGGACCACAGCACATCTGCTGGAATTTCCCAACTGTGCTTTTTCTCGGCTCTTTGCCAGAGACTCAGAGTCCCAAGGGCTCTAGAAAGTGGAAGATGGCCCCACATTTGGCCTGGAGGGACCAGATCCCTCCTGGGACCGTCCCCCAGAGCAATCCCTGTTGCAACGGTGGTCTCGTAACCACTGCTTACAAACCCGGTTAGGCAAGCTGCTTTTGCGTGATGGGACTGTCTTGAGTAAACAGCATCCTATGTCCCCTGCCGGTCACTTGCTCAAGACATTGCTGGACATTGCATTAGAGCCACTGACACACGGAGTTTTGAAAATGAAAACAGGCCCTCTGACTTATGATCAGATAGCAATTAACTCATTCATGATTGCACCAAGTCTTCCCAAGGCCCCAGAGCCACAGAACAAATATTGCCACAAATGCAGACAGATTGAGTCACCTGCAAGATGAAGCTTCCAACAGCCAAGAGGCCAGGTAGGATTTGCATTGCCTTGGCCTCAGTGGTCCCACAGGGTCTTTTGGGACTATCCTGCCACTTAGGCTAACGTGGGACACAGGTTCAGCCCCCAGGGGGTTTGGAGTTAATGTTACTCCGTTCCACCCATTTTACACCTTCTTCTGGCTACCTCTGTTGCTCTGTTGAAAGGGGTAGATTAGATAAATTTCTGTTATCTATTGCCTTATAACAAACCCAAACATACTGGCCTAAAACAACAAAATGCTATTTCTTACAATTCTGCGGGTTGGCTAGTCTGTTCTGCTGCTGGTTTTTGCCTGGGCTCACGCACTAGGTCAAATTTGCTGAGTGGTCACTTAGAGCAGAAACTCCAAGATGATGCATGCCGTACTGTGACTTTGCATGCATTCATCATTGCACAATAACTCAACTCCTTAATAAAATAAAACAAAAAAAATGTTTTTAAAGAAAAGAAAGGAAGTCCAAGATGGCTGCACTTGAGTCTGCTGGCTGGTGCTGGCCGTTGGCAGAGGCTCCCGGTTCCTCGTTTCCCCTCCGCACAGCCTCTCATCCTTCTGTCTGCTAAGTGGCTTTCTTCCACAATGGTCTCAGAGAGTGTTCCAATGGGTGAAGGCAAAAGCCACAAAGCCTGCTGGCAGAGTGACTCAGGGCCAGCCCAGATTCAAAGGGAAGGGAAAACTTGGTCTCTTCATGGGAGTTGCAAAAAAATACTTTTATCAAACTACTGCAAGGCAAGAGAGTATAAATGGCTCCATGGAAAACTTTCCCCATCCTTAGAAAATTCTTTGGTACTGTTGTATTTTCTGAAGCAAAGATCCAGACTCCCAGAGTGACAAAGGACTTTTTTCAGATGGGTGTATGTGCATACAGAGGTAAACTAATGGGCTTGTGACAGGTTACATATCTAGTGCCCTGGTTCAACATCAAAGTCACCTAGGAAGTGCTCTCAAATCCCCAGTTCCTGGACTCATCCACAACCTGCTGAATACCTGGGATTGAAAGAGGAGTGGGCCAGGGATTTGCATTTCTTTCTTTCTTTTTTTTTTTTAAGAGACAGTGAGAGAGACAGAGAAAGAAAGAGAAACAACTTTATTTAGTTTTTCACATGGCCTTCATTGCTCCAACACTTAGTTGTATATGTGGTGCTGGGGTTTGAACCCAGGTCCTTGTGCTTGCCAGGTAAGTGCCGAAACTGCTGAGCTACCGCTCCAGCCCAGGGATCTGCATTTCCACAGCTCTCAGTGATTCTGATCCATATGAAGGTTTGCCAGGCATAGTGGTGCATGCCTACGATTTCAGTTACTCAGGAAGCTGAGAAAGGAGGATTGTGAGTTGGAGGCCAGTTTGCACAACTCAGTGATAAACTGTCTCAAATTTTTTTAAAAAATAATAAAAATGGCTAGGGATGTAACTCAGTGGTAGAGTCCCTTGGTTCAATCCCCAGTACTGGGGCGGGAGGATTGCAGGCTTGGGTATGTAACTCAGTGATAGCCTACATACTGCCTTAGGTTCAATCCCAGTCCCCAGCACCATAAAAAAAGAAAGGAAGGAAACAAGAAAGACAGAAAGAAACTAACTACAGCCTTAACAAATGAAGTTTATGGGAAAGAGAATCAAAGCAGGGCATAGAGAGCTCTGGGACTCGACACGAGCCTGTCTTTTAAGGAAGCCTTCTCCTCTACTCGATCAAACAGTCCTTGTTGAGGCTACCAGTCCAACACTGGCGATGGCAGCAATGGAACCCAAGCCCTGCCCCCAAGTTATGGCTGATACTCAGTCCATGCCAAGCCCGGTTCTGCAGACTCTCCAGGTTAACTCATCCCATCTCCACAGCCCCATGAGGTGGATACTACCAAGAGCCCCATTTTGCAAACAGGAAAACTGAGGCTCGAGGGTGACGTGATTTTTCCCAAGTCATTCAGTCAGTAAGGGCATAGAGTTGGAATTCAAGCCCAAGCCACCTGGCTTCAGAGAACGTGGCTTAGCTATTGGGCCAGATGCAGAGTCACCGCTCACCCTCAGGGTGAGGGGTCCATCTCTACCCCAGGCCACGAGCACCCTGCACTGATAAAGCAGAGAAAGAGGGGTGTCTGATTTCTCTAGCTTACTGGTGGTTCTTAAACCAGTAGCTTTTCTATCTGGTAATCGCCTGGGGAGATATTTCTAAACAGGGGTGCCCCATCGCCCAAAATCTTATCCACTTGCTTTGGTTGGGGCACAGTCCTGAAAGTTTTCAGAAAGCTTCCTAGGAAACTTAAGCCATGCACAGCCTAAGTTAAGAGCATAGACCCAACAACTAGGCAGAAATTCCCCATTCTCGGCAAAGAGAATCGTGGCCCCTGTGCCCATTATATCCCACAAACTTCCTAGAAATCAAGCCAAAAGGAACTTTCTGAATCCCCTGGACCACATGTCCCCAACATTGGTTATCCACTGGCTGCAGCTGGGTAGCCTGGAAATAATCCTGATGTCCTACCCAGATTTCTGATTCACTAGGTCTGGATGGGACTGGTCAACACTGGCTTTTATACCCATGCCCCTGGGGTTGATTCCAATGTGCACCCAGTTTGATAACAGCCCTAAGACTCAGTTTACCCATGAAAAACCCAGGGCTCACAGAAACAATGGGACTTGCCTACAGTCAAACAGCAGAGGCTGTAGACTCAACCCTTATGAACCATCACTGTTACTAGTATATGGCTTTGGGATTAAGTTTTCAATACTTGTGAAATCTGGGGACATATTCAAACCCAAGAACACTCTAGTACACACCACCGGTCATCTGCATGCCAAGTGGAGTTTTTGGGAACCTCAAGGCTAGGAGCTTAAGGTCTGTACCCGCCCTAGGGACAGGCTGGGCAGTAATCTCATGGTTGTCTGTCTCTGGTAATTGATCTCCATGACAATCCCGTATCGCTGTCTGGGGAAAGCTCACACGAGCATTCCTACTGACCACAGGTGGGCACCCATTATCTCCAGGGTGAATTAAAGCCATCCCCCTTTTACCAAGGGCAGACTGAACCCTAGAGAACTTTTGAGACTTTGCCGCAGGACCAAAACTGGGACCAGAACCAGAATCAGTTCTTTGGACTAAGTCCAGTGCTCATTCTCTCCCCAGCCAGTCCTGCCTTGGGACCTACCTGGCTTTGTGGATGTGTCCCACCTGCCTGGACTGACAGCCAGAGGTCAGGGTGGGATGGGGTATGTACGGGGCAGGTGCCGCCCATTCTGGATTCTTGTCACCTGTTGCCAGAAGATAAATGCCCCCAAAGCAGCAGGCACAGAAAGCAGGCCTTCCTCTCACTTTGGATTTCCACCTTCCTCCCTCTTCCCATCAAAGCACCTGCAGATGGAGGAGATTAAAAGCCTCCTCTCTAGTGCCCCTACCTCCTGATGGTGGCCGGACATGGGGAACTGAGCCACTGATGCAACCCTTGCTGCCCCAAGGGCCCTAGGACATTCATTCCCTTGCTTCGGTGTTCACAGTGGCCCTACAAGGAGAGTGTGACTGTGATCCTGCTTTAGAGATGAGGACATTAAATACAGAGGTTGAGTCCATGATGCACAACCAGACAGGCCAAGGCAGGATCTGAACGAGGCAGTCTGGCTCCTGAACCCAGGGGCCTGAGCACTGATGCTTCCTGGGCAATGTCTGTTGGGTGTTCAGGGCTAAGCTCCCCAGGAAAGCTCGAAGCACGGTGCAAAGAGACACCTCCCACCCACGGGCTCCGCAATCTACATGAGGCAGCGTGGACAGAGAGCACTGTTTGCTGGGGTTTCACTGTGTGTAGGGCCACGGATGCCCATTTCTGGACCGAGTCAACACACAGCCATGCCAACCCCAGCAGTTGCTATGGTGATCACCCGTTCCACAAGAGTGACACTGAGCCGTGGAGAGGCCATGACTAACCTGTGGTACAAGGCCACAAAGCTCAAGGATGACGGAGCTCGAATTAGATCCGGTGGTTCTATCAGCACACCACTGGAGTCTTTCCAAGCCACCCAAGAGAGATTGGGAAGGTACTAGAGGGGTGGCTCTGAGATTATGGAGCTTGCCCGACATGTGCAAGTACACGGGTTCAAACCCCAACACCCACGTGCACAGCTAAGTGTCAGAGCAACGAAAGCCATGTGAAAAACTCAATAAAAATTGATTCTCTCTGTCTCTCTCACTGACCTTCTCTCTTTAAAAGAGAGAGAGAGAGAGAGAGATCGAGAAGGATTTGGAGTCACTATTCTGAGAAAACAAAGGCACAAGTCACATGATCCATGGGAGCCTAGGTCTCTTCCCAGAGGATTCGCTTCTGCCTCTGACTGCACCATCCCTCCAGGTTCCTTGCCAGCCTCTTCAGTATCTCAGGTCTCAGAATGCAGGAACACAGTTAACCCAGAAAAAACAAACAAAAACAAAAAACAAAAAAAAAAACCATGAACTCCCAGTCCACAGGCAAGAAGTCAAGTCTTGACCAGCCAGCGGCTGTCAGGGTCTGAAGCCCTGAAGTCTGGACAGCCAGCTCTGTGCTGCTGGGTGGATCATGGGACCAGGCTGTGCAAGGGAGAGCAGAGGATACAGGTGCAGATGTGCTCTAGTGGCCAGTGGCCATCAGCGCCAGGCACAGAGACCTCAGTAAGGTGCCAGGCCTTGCTCTAAGCACCACGAGCCCCACACATCAGGGATGGGAGGTGGTCGCTGGCCGGTGACACTTATCACTGAGTCTGGGCAGGGCATTTGGCTGTGCTGGAGGGTCTGCTGGGGTCCAACCACAGCCTTGAGATCTGGGGCCCTCCCCCTACTCCCTTTCCCAATCCCCATTTTGCAATCAGTCAGCCTGACCCAGTAAACATCTGCAGGCCCAGGAAAACGCTCATCCTGACCCTTTTCTATGTGTTTCAACAAAAGAGCCCAGGGGCGTGGGGAAGGAGGGGGCCTCAGCCACCAGATGAGTTCTGGCTGCTGACCAAGCACTACGTTGCCAAAGCGTCCAGCCAGTCCCAATCTTGGCTAAGAAGAGAGAGCAGCTGGAGAGGAGACTGCACAGCAGCCTCATCAGGAGCTTATTGGTGGAGGGGTGGCAGGTGGGAGGGGAGGCTGTAGGTCAAAGTTAAGAGGAATGATTCTAACTGCTGCGCAACCTCCTGCAGGTCACTAAATGTCGCCACACGGCTTTTCCCTTCGTAAAGTAGTAGATAATCCTGGCCTCCTCTCTGTGCCATAGGATTAATGACACCTTGCAGGCAGTCACGTAAACCTTAAGGCCACCACGAGGTAACACTTTTTTTGTTTTATTCCCACAAGAGCTCCACAAGGTCCTGCGGGTGTGGCTCCAAGGTTGGGCACCTGCCCAGCCTGCTGGAGGGCCTGGGTGCAGTTTCCAGTCCTGCAAAGAAGCACGCAAAAGCCACGAAGTCTGCAGGGCGCACTGCTTCCCTGCAGCTGAGGAAACCACCAAATGCCTGATAAACACCTTCCGCGGCACAGGAGACTCTGGATGCGCTCGAGAAGCTATGGGTGGCTTGTGAATGTGCTAAGTAGGACACCAGGGGGTAGACCCAGCCTGGGGAGCACCCAGGCTGAAGAGCGGAGCCTAAACAGATCTGAGATCATCCTGCCTCCCTGTGCCCACCCACAGCACCTTCCCCGCATCCAACCAAGTGCTTGTTCTGCCCTAGTGCACTTCTGGCTAAAATGTGCTTTCCTCTGCTGGGCGCTGAGTTCCTGGAAGAGAGAACCATGACTGTTTGCATCCTATTAAAACTCCTATTTGGTCCTTTGTAAGTGCTTAATTAATGCGGGCGTGAATGGATGGATGAATGACTGAATGCACGCAATAGGAGGATGGGCATCCAGGGTGGAGGAAACAGCAACAAAAGCAGGGAGGTGGAGGGAGAGCCAGAGCCCAGCAGGGTGCACGCCCCTCCAGTCCCACCTGGCCCTGAAGGCCCCAAACGCGGGAGACTCCACCTAAGAGTCCTGCAGAGCCGGTGCGGAGAAAGGGAAACGAGGCTCTGCCGCCTCCTTTTCCCACACTGATCCATTTCCTTTAGCTGTGAAGGTGAAGGCTACTGCTAGAATTTCTTGATATTGATCTAGAATTTTCTGTGAGCCTGGCGTTTAAGGGCTTTACCTACATATATTGTTACTTCTCTTCCTAACATGGCACAGAGGTTGGTGGGACTTGTTAAAACCATCATCCACATCATTGTTGAAGTAACACGTCTGTTTTAAAATTCTAAGAAGGAAAGGAGTGAAATGTGAAGCAGAATCGAGGCCAAGCGGCCACACAGCACCAGCAGCTCAGCCTGGACACGAGGGAAGGGTGCGAGGGGGCCCTGCTTCCCCTCACGCCTCACCCCAGCACTGCCCCACCCCTGCCAGGGCCAGATCTTGTGGGGCAGGATGGTCCTCAAGTGCCCTTCACTTCACGGAGAGCGTGGCTGTCACACTGCAGCCTCTCACATTGCACCGCAACATCTGTTTGGTAAAAGGAAGTGGCTCACTGTAGTGGCAGTCCGCCTGCTAGGGGTCCTGAGTCCTCCTGCTCGGGGTCCTGAGTCCTCCTGCACCAGGTCCTGAGTCCTCCTGCACGGGGTCCTGAGTCCTCCTGCACCGGGTCCTGAGTCCTCCTGCTCGGGGTCCTGAGTCCTCCTGCACCGGGTCCTGAGTCCTCCTGCACCGGGTCCTGAATCCTCCTGCTCGGGGTCCTGAGTCCTCCTGCTCGGGGTCCTGAGTCCTCCTGCACGGGGTCCTGAGTCCTCCTGCACCGGGTCCGGAGTCCTCCTGCTCGGGGTCCTGAGTCCGCCTGCACCAGGTCTTGAATCCGCCTGGACGGGCTCTTGAGTCCGTCTGCACGGGGTCCGGAGTCCGCCCGCACCGGGTGTTGAGTCCCCCTGGATGGGCTCTTGAGTCCTCCTGGACGGGCTCTTGAGTCCTCCTGGACGGGCTCTTGAGTCCGCCTGCACGGGGTCGTGAGTCGGCCTGCACCAGATCTTGAGTTCCATTTCTGCCAAAACCTAATGTAATCATCTCATTCCATTTCCTGTTACTATCACTGTATGCTACAACCTGGGTAATGTACAAAGAACAGAAGCTCAGGTAGCTCAGGCTCTGGAGGCTGGGAAGCCAAGAGCATGTCTCCAGCACCTGCTTGCCTTCTGGTGAGGGCCTTCTTGCACATCATGACATGGCAGAGGGAACTGCATAGTGAAATAAAGCAAGCTTATCTCTCAGAGAGATCTTGATTTCTTAACAAAGCCACTCCAGTGATAATCCATTAATCCATGAGAGAATAAATCTATTAAACAATCAATCCACTAATCTTTGAATGAATCAAACCATTAATCTGTAAACAGATTGGTCCATTAATTCATGAATGAATTTATCCATTAATCCATGAATGGACTGATTCATTAATCCATCAATCCACTTATTAAGGATGAATTAATCCATTATCCGTGAATGGACTGATCCATTCATGAAGGCAGAACCTTTACGACCCAGTCACCTCCCAAAGGTCCCACCCTCTAAGACTGCTGCCAAGTTTTAAACACATGAGCTTTGGAATCACCTTCAAACCATAGCAGTGACCTCTGGCCAGTTCCCAAGGTTTTCAAGGCCTGTGGCATTCTCACTGTGAGAATGTTCTCCCTGCTTCCTTTTTCCAGACACAGTACATGCCATGAAGTCAAATTGCCAGAGACAGAATCCCCACCAGGGCTACCTAATTCTCTGTGCCTGTTTATTAGTATGAACACCTACCATATAGGGTTGGAGAACTGGGTGAGGTATTAAATGATTCTCACACTGACTACACATTCAGATCAGCTAAGGAGCTTTTGTATTATTCCCCTGTCCTGGCCCTAACCCTAGAGACTGATCTCATTGATCTTGGATGATCTGGACATTCCTATTTTTTACCTGCATGATATAAATATGCAACCAGACTGAGAACCACTGAACACTGGGAAGCACATGGCATAACCAGTGTCACACAGTAGGCATGGAAGAAGGGTTAGTATTGTGCAAGATGTGCATGCAGTCAGTGCTCTATGTGGGCAGGATCCATGGACTCCACCAATCATGGCTCAAAACTATTCAGGAAAAAAAAGTTCCTTCTGTCATGAACGCATGCAGACATCTTTTTCTTTTCATTATGCCCTAAACTATATGGTATAGCAACTATTTGCATAACATGCATTGTACCAGGCATTATAAGCCATCTAGAGATGACTTAAAGCAGAGAGCAGGAGGCATGTGGGTTTTATGCACGTACTATGTCATTTTATCTAAGAGACTTGAACACCTGTATCCATCTACAGGGGATCCTGGAGCCAGTGCCCTGCTGATACCAGGATGATCTCATATGACAGCTGTCACCCTGGTGAAGGAAGGACTAGACTCCACATGTTGCAGATGAGAAAATCAGAGCTCAGAGAGGCTATGTGGATTGCCCAAAATCACATAGCATGTAAGGGACAAGATCTGGTTCCAGTGCCCTGACATAGTCTTGTCTCCTTCATCTGCAGAACAAGTGGCCACCTCTCAGCAGTCACTAGAGCTTTACAGTTGTGATGTGGGCAGGCAGCATAACTGAGGGGTCTCAACTCATTAGCAAATCATGAAACCACTGTAGTGGTAAATGGCCAATGTGTCTATAAAGTAGGAAGGCACAGAAGATATCAGACAGAGTCACAGAATCCCAGGCATTATTTTGGCCAAGGGAGAGAAATTAAGGCCCAGAGAACAGAAAGGACACTCCAAGGTCAATCAGCAAATTAGAATCTGACTTGGAATTTACACTCGTTATCTAAAAAGATATTCTTTGCATACCCTCCACTGGGCCAGTCTTCACACCAGACATCAGGGAGTCTGTGATTCAAAAATATTATCAGTAAAAAAAATTTTAAGAGAGAAGGAGAGACTGAGAAAGAAAGAATCAATTTTATTTATATTCTCATCTGGCCTTTGTTTCTCTGATACTTAGCTGTGTGTGTGGTGCTGGGGTTCGAACCAGGGTCCTCACATGTGCCAGGCAACTGTACCATAACCACTGCTCCAGTCCCTATCAGTAAAATTTTTAATACTATATAATAATACTATAAATTACCCCTAAAAATGTATGAAGTGTGGAACACTGTAAGCATTTATAAGACATTTTACCCTCTCTGTAGAGCAGTCTGCCAACCCTTCCAGGCAGGACTACAGAATGTTCTGATTTCTGCCTTTAAAGAACTTCTTGAGCTGGATGTAGTGGTGCACATTTAACAGCCCAGCTAGTTGGGAGGCTGAATCAGGAGGATTGCAAGCTTGAGGTCAGCCTCTGTAACTTAGTGAGACACTGTCTCAAAATAAAAAAGGCTGGGCTATATCTCAGTGGTAGAGCACTCCCGGTTTAAGTCTCAGTATGACAAAAAAACAAAAAAACAATGTTTTGGTTTCTGTGTGGCTTCTGAGGAATGAGTGTAGAAGTTGGAGCCCACAGAGGAGATTCAGCCCCAGTCGTGGTGGGAGGAAGAGGTTGGACGCAGAGGGATACAATTTAAAGGCGAAATTGATGAGACTTGTTGTGGGGTGAGACGGTCCAAGCCCTGGTGTGTTCTTTGCTTTAAGACTTGAGTCACTTGGTCCCATGAACTGAGATGGAGAACCCTGGAGCAGAGGGAAATCCAAAGTTCAGTTTGTAATATGTCATGTTCAATGTGTCTCAAAGGTATCCAAGTGAAGCTGCATTACGGAGACAAAATCAGTGCAGAATTCGTCTTTAAAGCCAAGGAACTGGATCAAATCACCCGAGGACAGTATGAATTTTAGAAGAAAAGGTCTCGGATCTCTCGGTGCCAATATTGGGGCACTTCAATATGAAGGCAGAAAGATGAGGGGGACCCAGCAAAGGACACAGAAAAGACCCCTAAGAAGGTTGTCCTGGACACCAAGGGGAGAAAACAACCCCAGATGACTGACACACTGAACAGTCTGGTCAGTGTCGCAGGGTGCTGCCAGGTGCCTCCGCTCCTGCCTCTTCCTCTGAGCCAGGCTGCCTCTGAGTCACTCCAGCTAATGAATCCCCTCGACTCTAAGCTGTGACCTTTTATTTTCAAATTCTAACAACGTTTCTGTGTAGCTCAGTGTTAGTACATTTGCTTAGCTTGCACAAAACACTGAGTCTGGTCCCCAGCAACACTAAAAAAATAAAAAGGGAAAAAAATCTAACCTTGCAGAAATTGGAGCACCACTTACAATCAATATGTGGCCCCACTATATTCCAATCTTGCCCAAAGGTAAATGAAGAAAGACTCACCTGACAGTTGATCCGTGTGACAGATATGTTGTCATGATGCTCAGAAGATGATGCGTGCTGGAAGAGGGGTGGCAAGGGACCTGGCTTTGCTAAGCGTCTTCTGTGGGCCAAGTGCCTAGAGCTTCGCATTTCATCTCAGCAAGAAGGAAACAAGGGTACAAGGGAAGGAGAAATATTTCCCAATTGAGGGTGATAAAGGACCAGTGCTTCGCCCCTCCCCCCCAACAAGAGCTTGGAGAGGGGGAAAAGCCAAGGTCATTGTGGTATTCATCCCTCACCCCATTCCCACCCCTCAAAGCACCGCCAAGCAAATGAGGGTTTGATGCAAGGCTGTTTTTACTCAAAACTTAAAAAAAAAAACCAGCAACCTTCCAACACCTATAAAAATCATGTGCTTCCTGAAGTTATGGAGGATGAATGTAAAAGTAGGAAATCAACCCTCGATTTTTCCAAGGACTGGACTGAGAGATGCTTTCCTTTTCGGCTACTTCTGTCTGACTACTAATGCACAAGGATTTAGTTTTGCTCAAATCTCAACTGTGCCATCATTTATTTATTTATTTAGTAAAGAGAGAGGGACAGTGAAAGAGAGAGAGAGAATCAATTTTTATTTAGTTTTTCATCCGGCCTTTGTTGCTCGGACACTTTGTTGAGTATGTGGTGCTGGGGTTCAAACTCGGGTCCTTGCGCATGCCAGGCAAGTGCTTCAACTGCTGAGCCACCGCTGCAGCCCCAACTGAGCTATCTTTGAATGGAAAACTCTGGGCATTGAGAACCTGTAATAATGGCAACGATACAGGGAAATGGGCCAGGTTGTTCTGCTGATCAGTAGTTGCACGGTCAAGTGCAATCAGTAGCTTTGTGAATAACGCTCATCTTTGGGTTTGTTTCTCTTTTTTTAAAGCCCAAACATAAGATAGTACGTTGGGAAAAAGTAGGTAGGTAGGTGGGGAAATACAATTCACTAATCTTGATAAGACTTTACAGGTGTGGCCAACTCCAGCTATGGGGAACAAGAAATGGAGCCTAAATCTCTATTCCCTTTAGAGCCAAAAACAAGGTCAAGCCCAAATCGCTGGTGACACCAGACTGCTTCTCTGTGATCAAACACGTGGGAAGGACATGGCCTCGACAGCTTTCTCTTCTCTATTTCCAGGAGGGGGCTGTCCCTCCGTGCCTGGAGCAGCACCTCGTGATCATTATCAAGCCATCTGTCAGCACCAGTCTACCAGGTCCCAGCTTTCTCCTCCCTAGGGGGGCCCTTCTCTCCCTCCACAGCCACACCAAGATCCTCCAGGAGATGTGGCCGTGCTTGGAGCCACTAGGGAGGACTAGCCACGTCTGGGACTGGCCAGGGCACCTGGGCTTTCCCAGATAGTGCACAGGAGCACACAAGGGCTGGCCCACGGCGCCTCCCCACCAGGACTCCAGGGGCCCGATTGTATCTCCCCTCTCCCTGTGAGGCAATCCACATAATTGGCCGCATTAATATCCAGGCCATCTGAGGCTGCCTGTCTCATCCCCGGCCTGGGCGCCTGTCGCAACGAGGACCTAAATGATTATTCAACTTCCTGCCAACCAGCTGAGCGGAGAAAAATGGGGTCTCCTCTGGGACAGCTGCCTAGCACCCCTGGGCAGGGCTCTCTCCCCAGGACAGGTTTTTCCAGAAAGCTGACCCCTGTGAACCACAGGACAGCATCTTGGCACTGTAGCCCAGGAACTGTAGACCCTGCTTTCAGCTCTGCAGTTTTTTAAAGGAGATTTTGTCAACCCACGTCTTTTCAGCCTTTTTTAAGGACAAATCCCCATAGGGACCACTCTGACATCCAATTCCCTGCCATTTAAAAAAAAAGAGAGAGAACACATGTGTTTGGGGGAAACAAAATAGCACGTAGGCGGGTAGCTGGGCTACCGCGTGTGCAGAATAAGCACCTTGCACCTTGGCTCACGCCCTCCGGCAAGCAGCGCTTCCTCCAGGCTGCACGGCGCTCCCACTTCAAAGCTTCAGATCGGTTAAGCAGAAACAAGATTGCTTTAATTATAATACTCTATTATTTACTTTACCTCTCTAAATGTTTGGATCCCAGGAAAAGGTTGGACGAGCTAAGTCCAATTATTCTGCTGCTTCTGCCCAAATTGGTCCAGCACCACCCAGGCTCTGCTGGGAAAGTGTGCGCAGCCAGCTCACCCTCACTGGGGACAGCGACGGACTCTTTGCAATGGGGGACCCCAGGGTAGACGGGAAGGGACCAGATTTCAGCATTGAGGCAACAGGCCAGGTTCAGAGCAGAAAAGGAGGGTGAATTCAGGGGGCAGTGAGAAAATGGATAGCAACTCCCAGACCTGTGGCTCTGCCTCTGCAAACTCCTAGAAACTTCCTGTTCAGAATTTTCCATTTCCTCAGAGATGAGGCTGCGTTGCTCAACCATTGTGCCCCGTTTCTCACAGGCGTTCCAACATGCTCCCAGAGATGCTTTCAGACTCACGGATTGCCACTCCATGCGAGGCAGTGAGGCGCCCCGCTTCTGGGGGTCTGCTCCAGGGGGAGCCTCTCCTGCTGCACCTGCCTCCCCCGAGCCTTCTCCCTTCCAAAGTCAGTCCAAATGCTGCCTCTGGCCCTACTCCATCCTGCAAAGTGGCACGGCACAGTGGCTCCAAGCTCAATTCCAGGAGCTCTGTGCCCCTGAGCATGTGAGTAACCTAAGTTTTCTAATCTGTAAAATGGAGGGAAACCTTGTACCTATACAAAGTTTTGCAATACGTGTATCGTCTCTGTGACAGCATCCAGCCCCCAGTCAATGCTCCAATGACTAATCATGGTGTACAGGTTTCTCCATCCTTCTCCTTGGAATTCCTGTGTCTCTGTATTAGCATAATACCTCTTCCAGGAGGTAACCAGGAAAACGTGCTAAGTGACTGATGTAACGCACATGGAAAGATTATGAGAGCATAATCCTCATCGGGGTTAACGCACGGGCTTCCAAGTCCCACAGCCTGCAATGCAGGCTATTTGACCTCATCCGTAAAGAGGACATTAAAACAGTTCCCACCTGCAGGGATTTCTGTGCACATAGACACAAAAAGAAGCCACGGAGGGTTCCACAGAGCCCATGGTGGAGTGTGGCGAGGGCTGTATTGCTGTTGTGGGCACAGGAAACTTCTCTCCAAGAGGCCACCATCTCTTCAGAGAGCCAAGTCTCTGACCAGAGCTGCAGAGAACAAAATAAAGGGACTCGACCATGGTGCCTTCATCCTCCTTCCTCCCTCTCATCTCTCCTCCCAGGAAACCTTCCTCTACTCAGTCAGGTTGCTGTAGGGGAGGCAGCCTTGGGACAGAGAGGACAACAGTCCTTGTTCTGCTAAATACCGCCTGTTCTTGGGCAGGCCACTGCGCATTTTTAAACTACGATGGCTGGTACACTCTACGTCAGTTAGCCTACCTGGCCGTCCCTGTGCTGAAGGGAGAGAGAAGGCAGGCAGAGCAGCTCCTAAGCCACACAGTGAGCACAGCCGTGCCCTGCTGCTAGGCTAGGTGCTGAGCCACAGGGCTGAGGGGATTTCTAATGGCTCCTGGCCTCCAGCAGGAGGCAAAGTCTCCACAGAAGGTTGCATGAAAGGGTGCTAAGAGCAAGGCACAGAGCAAAGAGCCCCACAGATGGTCGCTTTCCACCTCGATGCACCTTTATATTGTAAATGTGTGTATTATCGTGGCCATTCGTACAAATGCAGGAACTGACGCTCAAATAGGCTACATAACATCCAAGGTCACACAGCTGGCCCGCTGCCCTGCGAAAGGGGCTCAGAGGAGGCTGTGTAACCCGGCAGCAGCCCAGGATTCATCAGGAGAGAAGACTTCCTGGAGGAGAGGACATGTGCGTGTTGAAGCAGGAGTAGGGATCAGCATTGCTCTCTGTCCCTATGTAACACAGACTTGGAAGTTAATAAACTACAGACTTTTATCTCTCGCTTTTCCGGCACTGGAAATCCAAGATCAAGGCGCTGGCAGATTCAGTGTCAAGCAAGGGCTGCTCCCTGCCTTGAAGATGGCGCCTTCTTGCTGTGTCCTTCCATGTGGAAGAGTGAGAGAGTTCCCTGGAACCTCTTTATGAGGCCTAATCCCATCCACGAGGACCCCTCCCTAGGACCTGTTAGAGATAAACACATGGTCGGATGTGGGTGAGCAAGGCAGAAATTCTACTTCCACTGAAAAGAAAAATGCACACAGAAATGGGAAATTCAGGGGGTTTATCCCCAGCCTGATGAGATGTTGCCCTTTGCTCTGATTGGAGGAGCTCAGGGATACAATCTATGCGGTTGGCTAGGGTAAGGTAAAGGCAAGTAGAGAGAGTACGTAGATGGTGACAGGGAGACAGGGAGACGGAAAGAGGTAGGCATGTGTCAGTAGAGGTTGCCAGAAACAGATGGGCGGGTATCAGAAGGGGTCCCCGGAAAGAAGTGGGCATACACAGGGGAGGGTGTTACCATCATGAAGGGGGAGGGGATCATAAAATGGAGATGGGCTGTACTGCATTACAGTCTTTAACTTTGACAGAAAAGAAAAACATAAATCTTCTAGACCTCATTACCTCCCAAGGGCCTCACCTCCTAACCTTAACTCCTAACCTTGGGAATTAAGCTTGAACGTATGAACGTTGTGGGGCAGGGATAGATACAAACATTCAAAACCCAGCCCTGGAAGTACAGCAGGGAGCCCAGGGCTCTACCACCATTAATCAGAAGCAAAGACTCTGGAGACCAGGAAGACGGTACTGGTCCTAAGCCAACAATAAAAATGAAGATCCATCTGTCACCCACCTTCCAGCAGCCCAAGACGCCATGGCCCAAAGCAGCCCAGGAACCTAGAAGAGCATCCCAACAAGAGGACTGGGCTTAGCCACCAGGCTACCATCCAGTTCCCCTAGCCACGAAGCTGACTGTGGGGACAGGAGGCAACAGCGTGCTGGTCACACCAGTGTCCACCATGGACTTCAAGGTTGACAAGCACAGATGCTGCAAATCTCTGTAGCGTTCATGGCCCAGGCGAACGCTCTGACTGGGCTTTTGAGAAGGTGGCATGAAATTGACCCTGGTGCTGATGCTTTGGATCCTATCAAACAAACAAACAAAAATGAGACATCAACACTAAGTGTAGCAGGCTAATTCAAATACGATCAATTTGGGGGCTGGAGCAGTGGCTCAGTGGTTATGGTTCTTCCCTGGAATGTGCGAGGACCCGGGTTTGAAACCCAGTACCACATACACAACTGTCGGAGCAATGAAAAACTAAATAAAAATTGATTCTCTCTCTCACTGTTCTTCTCTCTCTTATAAATATATATATAAAACTTGGGATGTTGCTCAGTGATAAAGAGCCCATGGGTTCTAGCGCCAGTACTGCTAATAACTAAAAATATAAAAACATGGGCAATTGCTCTGCAGTGGCCTAGAAAAAAAATAATAAATTTTTATAACATCTTAAGAAACAACAGTCACCATGCTCTGTACTCCTCCGGCACTGGGCCTGAGTTCCAGTTGCTTCCAAATCTCAGCACCCTTTGGTGTTATCGGCTTCTCCATCTCAGTTATCTCCAGTGGGTATGTGTCGGTGTTCCACTCTGGCCGTGAAGGACATTTCCCGATGACTGCCGATGCTCAGCATCTTTTCACAGAACTCTTGGCCATTCGTATTCATTCTTTAGTGAAGTATTTATTTTAAAAAAATCTTTTGATCATGTTTAATTGTTTGTCTCGAAAAGATTTCCCCTGGTTTCTCTTGTGTGTCTGTCTGTGTGTCTAAGGTGGGGTCCCATTGAGTTAACCAGGCTGGCCTTGAAATCATGATCCTCCTGCCTCAGCCTCCTGAGTAGCCTCGATTACAGACATGCACCACCCTGTCCAGCTTCCTAACAGTGTTTTCCAAAAATGTAGTATTCACTTCAATGAAGTAGAATTTATCATTTGCAATTTAGGTGTTGTATGTTGTTAGTTGTTTTCTAATTGCTTAAAATTATATTTCTGCTTCATCCAGAAAACTTTGTTTGCAAGATGAGACTGGGTGATATTAGAAGCTTAAATTTTTGCAATAATAGAGCAGGAGTGGTCGTTCAGTGATTCCAGCATTTGCCTGGCATGCACAAGGACCCTGGTTCAAACCCCAGCACCACATATACAACTAAGTGTCAGAGAAACAAAAGCCACCTGAAAAACTAAATAAAGTTGATTCTCTTATCTTTTTCACTCTTTCTCCTTCTCTTTTTAAAAAAACAAAAAATTTGCAACAAAATTAGTTTGGTAGGAGGTGGCTAGGTTTTCATTTGGTGAATTTTGATTTTTTTAAAACTTTGCTTGTGATGATGACTATCAAATGAGAAAGAAAAAATTAGGGCAATTTGATCAGATGGTTCAGAAGTTTTGTGAGGGGCTGGAGCCGTGGCTCAGTGGTTACAGTGCTTGCCTGGCATGCACAAAGATGCGGGCGCAAACCCCAGCACCACATACACAATGAAGGATCAGCAATGAAAGCCACATGAAAAACTAAATAAAAAATTGTTTCTGTCTCTCTCCTCTCTCTGTCCCTCAATCTTAAAAAAGAAGAAGAAAGAAGAAGAAAAGAATAAGAAGAAGAAAAGAAGAAAGAAGAAGAAGAAGAGGAGGAGGAGGAGGAGGAGGAGGAGGAGGAGGAGAAGGAGAAGAAGAAAGAAGAAGAAGAAGAAGAAGAAGAAGAAGAAGAAGAAGAAGAAGAAGAAGAAGAAGAAGAAGAAGAAGAAGAAGAAGAAGAAGGCCTACCAGAAGAACTCTTCAGGAAAAAGCCAGAGAAACAGGCCCAGCTTACACATCTTACACATTAAGAAAGCTGACGGTGGAGTTCTACTCAGCCATTAGAAAGAGGGAAAGCATGGCTTTTAGCTGGCAAATGGATGGAAATGGCAAGTATCATGCTTCAGCCACTCGGAAACTCAAAAGTCACGTGTTTTCTCTCGCTTGTGGAAGCTAGAGCAAAATAAAGGAAGGACAGGATTAAATAAAGAGCCATTTAAATAACAAATCAATAGAGGAACTAAAGGAAGTCTAGTGGAGTGGAAGAAAAAGAGGAGCGGGGAGGAGGGACTGAAAGGAGGAAAGGGAAGGTCCAGGGTGGAAGGAAGAAAATAAATAAAATAAAAAGGATATTCTATGCCTTTCAGAAGAAGAAAGGGACCAAGAGAAGGGGAGGAGGGAGGGGCCAAATTAATGTGGTTGCCTTGTGTGCATGCTCAAATACGTCACAGCAAATCCCATCATGATGTTCGACTTTAAAGCATCAATAAAAAATGGGGTGGGGAGGAAGCTGAGAGCTTTGGAGGCAGGTTAAATTTGAACGTGGAGCCTTGGCTGCAGGGTGTTTGTTAAGCAAAGATGAGATGCTAAAGAAGCAGTGAGCCTTACCCAGCGGGCAGGAGAATGTGGCAGGCGAGGTCCCTGCTCCAGGCTCCTGCCACGTCTGCACCCCCCTGGGCAGTCCTTCAGCCCCCACCTGTGCTTGGTCCAGAGAAAACGATTTCTACTGCTCACCTAGACTCCTCCCACCTGGGACAGGCTTACTAACCAAAGTACAGGCCCCGCCAGGAGTTCACCCTTTCCTCCCTCGCATGCAGGTAACCAACAGTAATTCCGGAACAATGCTCACCCCGGCTCACCAGCAACCACAACAGTAGAGCGCAGATATTTTTCCAGGACTTTCTTGGTGTCCTGCTGGCCTGGATCTCCCTGGAGCCAGCCCAAGGTATTTCAGGGTTGACTCTGCATGACATTATGTGGCTGCTAACACCCAGGCCTGCCACTGCTGAGCCAGCCAAATTCGAGAAAGCATCCGTGCCTGCTGCCCTCTTATGGGCTCTTGCACAGCTATTCCCACCAGGCCTTGTCCCCAACAGGACATAAAAGGTAACAGTGTCTGGACCAACTGCATGTAAAGGTCACCTGTTTTGAGTTTGGAGCTTTTTTTTTTTTTTTTTTTAAGAGAGAAGGAGAGAGGGGCTGGAGTGGTGGCTCAATGGTTTCGGCGCTTGCCTGGCAAGCACGAGGACCCGGGTTCAAACCCCAGCACCACGTACACAACTGAGTGTTGGAGCAACGAAGGCCATGTGAAAAACTAAATAAAGTTGTTTCTCTCTTTCTCTGTCTCTCTCACTGTCCCTCTCTCTTTATTTAAAAGAGAGAGAGAGAAGGAGAGAGAGAGAGAGAGAGAGACTCAATTTTATTTAGTTTTTCATGTGCTCCGAGACTCTGTTGTGTACATGGTGCTGGGGTTCGAACTCACATCCTTGCACATGCCAGGCAAGCACCGTAACCACTGAGTCACCGTTCCAGTCCACGTGTTTGGATTTTTAAAGAGCAAGGAAGATAATACAGTGAAGGCGAGAGCGCCCTGACTTTGGTGTGGAAGGCCCGAAAATAAAGTGCTCACCAGCAGTGCTCACCAGCTCCGTAACCAAGGGCAGTTTATTTCACCCTCTGGGCCTCCGTCTCCTGACCTAGAAACAGACATTAATGAGATAGCAAAGGATTAAGTGGGATGACAGTGACGCCCAGAACAATCACTTCTGGGCACACAGCGAGCTCGCGATTAAGGTCAGCCCCTCGGTGCACCTTTCCTCTGGCAGTGAGTTGAACAGCTGGCAGCACGGTCACCCCCTTCGTAGCCATGGCAACGCGGGCACACCGCTTAACCTCTCTGGGCTCAGCCTCCGAATCGGGAAAAGAGGGAGCCGAGCTGGGAAATGAGTCTGGGAAACATCAACAAACAGAAGCAGAATGATCTGGCCAGCGGACCAGGAACAGGATGAGGTGGCCACGCACACACAGGGGTCAGCTGCAAGAGGGGCTGACAGCTGGAGAAGACACGGAAGAACGATGAAGGGAGGGAAATGAGCACGAGGAGGCACAGCAGAAAGGAAAGCCGGAACGCAGCCAGGGAGCGGGTTTGGGGAGGCCTCTGGATTTGCTAAGTATTAGGGAACAAAGCCACACCAAGAGGGACGGAGGAGTGAGCTAGGGACAAGGGAAACGAAAAGGGACCAGGGATGAAAAGCCAAATCAGTGGGATCAAGTGATCACACCAGGACTGGGAACATCATGTTACTCCAAAGGGTCACGGGAGAAAAGGAGACCAGAGAAGACAGGAAAGGAGTCAGAATCCAGGGGCTGGCCAGGGGGCGGAAGCAACGAGACTGAATGAATTTGGACAACTCTGAGTCACTCATGAGTGAGAGAGAAAAATTCAGCGACCAGCCTCACTAACCTGCGATGCCATGCTGGGGTGGGGACAGGGGAGCATCTGGGTGGTAAATGGGATTCACTGAGATCCCAGCATCTGTAGGCAAGCTCAGAGCAAGGGGAGGGAACCCCTGCAGCTGGCCAACGAGGCTCAGAAGCGGTGAGGACAAAGCAGGAGTTTGATGCTATCCCAACTCTCCCCTGCAGTGAACGAGGCCTCCTTGGCCTCTGGGCACAACAGAAAGGACAAAAAGGAAATTCGAGACTCCAAGAGGCTGCTCGGTCTTCAGGGGTTCCAGGGACATCAGTTTGTATAGATCCTCATCCTTTGCAAAGTGCTCACGAGATCAGTGAGGCACTGTGTTAATTCACAGAGCTGGGGAGTCAGAAATTGCAATGGTTTATTGAGCATCTGTGGTGAGACTCCCAGGGATGGAATTGAATCTCTTATTTCTGTGACACTGGATCCAACTCTGTCTTCCCCATGCAGTGAGCTCCTAAATTCAACCCAACTGTACCTTTCTTTCTTTAACTTTAAAAAAAAAAAACCCTAATTGGGGCTGGAGCAGTGGCTTAGCAGTTACAGTCCTTGCCTGGCATAAGCAAGGACACAAGTTCAAACCCCAGTACCACAAACACAACCAAGTATCAGAGCAATGAAGGCCACGTGAAAAGACTAAATAAAACGATTCTCTTTCTCTCTCACTGTCCCTCTCTCTTTAAAAAAAAAAAAATCTTATTTGACACATAAAGTGTGCATATTTATGGGGTCTGTGTGATGTTTCAATATATGTATATACACTGCAATTTTCTTTCTTTTCTGTCTTTCTTTCTTTCTTTCTTTCTTTCTTTCTTTTTGTACTAGGGATTGAACCCGAACCACATTATTCCTGGGCCTCTTTTTATGTTTTATTTTGAGACAGGGACTCTTTAAGTTGCCCAGACTGGCCTTGAATTTGAGGTCCTCATGCCTCAGCCACCTGAGTTGCTGAGGCTGGGGTTGCAGGGGTCACCACTGCTCAGATTCATGCATTTTTCATTTCTTGGTGGTGAAAACATTCATTATCCTTTCCTCTAGCTTTTTTGAAATATACCATATGTATCATTATCTATAGTCACCCTATGGATCGATGGCACACCAGAACTTCTTTGTCCTGTCTAACTATAGCTTGGTACCCGTTGATCAGCCTCACCCCACACTCCTTCCCCACCGATCTTACATATCCTCAGCAGCCTCACATGCCAGGCTCCATGTGAAGGCTTTAACAGTGAATTCTGTGAATGGTGAAGGACCTTATTGTTTGTCCCACACCCACTTCACAGTCTGTCCTTGCTTCTGAAACCTGACCTTACTCATTCAAAATAGCCCAGAACTAGAAATAGCTAACAAGTCATGAACAGGTGGCGGGGGAAACATTCCATGCAGTGGAATACTACATGGCCATAAAAAGGAACTGCTGCTGGTATACACAAAACATGTGTGCATCTCAAAAACACCATGCCAAGTGAGCGAAGTCCATCTACATGGTTCCATTTACCTGAAACTTGAGAAACAACACATATGATCTATGGTGGCTGAAAGCAGAGCAGTGGTACCCTGCCAGGCTAAGTGGAAAACCTGCTTGGAAAAGACAGAGGGAATTGGGGGACGGTAGACGTATCCTTCATCTCACGGTTCCACGTGCACACAGTTGTCAAATTCATCAGTCTGCATACTTAAAATGGCTGCATTTTATTTGTATAAATTATACTTCATTGAAGTTGATAATGCAAAAAAAAAGTTTAATTTGAGGTTGGTCACATAGATTAATGTAATTAAGTTACTATATACAAATATAGAAATGGAGGAAAGAAAGGCTGAACTTGGGCAGGGGAAGTAGCTCCAGGCTACAGCACTTGCCTAGCACGAGCAAGGCTCTGGTTTCAATCCCCAGCACCACACACACACAAAGAGGCTGAATCCAATATTAAATCAGGGCCAGATCCCATGGAGCATACTTGTGATTCCAGCAACCTGGGAGGCTCAGATGGGAGCATCACAAGTTGGAGGCCAGCCTCAGAACTTAGCAAGACCCTCTCCTAAAATAAAATAAAGGATTAGGGGTGGAGCTCAGTGCTATAAAATGTGCCTAGCATCCTCACTGCCCTGGGTTTGGTCCTTAGTACAAGAAAATAAAGAGTGGGGGGAAGGGAAGGGGGAGGAAGGACGAGAAAAGAAAAGAAGGCAGGAACAAAGTTAATTCAAAAAGCTCACATCAATCAATTCAGGGAACTGCAAATTGGCCTCTTAGCCCAAAGAAAAAAGAAAAAAAAAAGAAACATTCACAAATTCACAACCTCTCATAGGTGCATAAGAGAGAACACCACTGTTCACAAAGTTAACTTGAATCACAGAGGTACGGTGCCTTCTAAGTATTCTGGGAATGCAGAGATGGAAGTGACTCATTCTGTTTGGGAAAACCAGGAAATGCTGCAGAGGTGAGAGGTGAGCAAGTGGCCGTTTGGGGGGTTGGAGGAGAGGGGTGGGACTGGGCCTCGGAATGGGAAATGGCCCGCCAAAGTCATTTCCTCGATGATCTTCAGCAACGCAGTCCTGAGCGCAGAGGCCACAGGAAGAGAGCAGGAGCCTGCAGACTGCAGACGCCTCCGTTTCAGGGGCCCTGGAGGGCTGTGTCCAGCAGCCAGCAGAGGCAATTCACAGACCCAGCTCATGCCGGTTGCCCAGAGCCATGCACACCAGGGTCAGGCCCCAGCTGGAGCCCTCCGGATGCCCGTCAGCATCCCGTCTTTAGCTGTTGCTGGATGGTGGGAGCTGTCGGGGAGCTGAGGGGAACCCTGGCCCTCGCAGAGCGCCTTGGTATATTAGGAACAGCCTGGGCTACTCAGTGGCCCTGCCCGCGCGGGCAGCATCCCCCCAGCAGCCTTCCGCATGGCAGTCCTGCATGGTGATCCCCAGCTAATGAGCACTCCCGGTCTTGGTCCACTACCTGCGCTCAGGAATTCACCATTCCTGAGAAGCATCAGCGCTAGGGAAGGGGCCCTGTGTGTCAGGGCCCCCACGTTCAGGCTTCACAGCTAATTTGCCAACGGGCAAGAAGCTGTACTCCAGGAAACTGCTCTGGCAAACCACCCCTGGCCAGCAGAGAATTCTGGAACATTCTTCCTGTTTCCCCTTAGAAGTTACTTGGAAAGGGAAGTGCTGGGATTTAAACAAGGCTTGAGTGGAGGACTCACGCCTACGGGGTACACCACTCCCTGACACGTCTACTCTTCCCAGTGCTCTCGGAGAGGCCCAGGCAGGGAGGAGCACTCCAGCCTCTCCCAGGAACCCCAGTGCCCGACAGAGGCAAAGTAACAGAGGGCTGTCACAGTCCACCATGTGACATCACCTCTGCTCATTCACAGGAGCAAAGCTACAAGGCCCACTGCAGAGATGAAAATACACTGGTCCTGGATGAACGATGGACACTCAGCTGAGCCCAGCCCCTCGGACACCAGCCCCGCATCCCGGTCACTCGGCTTTCCTCTTTCCTCCCAATCTAAGAAGGTGAAGTTCATAAGTGATAGCAGAGCCTTCCACAGAGGGCCACCAGGCTGGGCACATTTCAGAAGGTGCACTGCCCTGACTCAGAGACCCTGGATGGTAGGTGATTGGGCTGGTGATCCCGGATGCGGCTAAACGTAGGAAACACTAGAGGTCTACAAACACTCGAAGAGAACAGGAAGGGCTGACTTCCCCGCCCCTGGCCCCCCAGCGTAGGGCCAGAGCTCTCCAGGACCACCCACTCCTGTCACCACGCACGTCCCAGTCAACCAAATCCTAGCGACTGTGTTTGAATGGCATCCTGAGGTTTCCAGGGGCTTGAGCCTCTCACAGCCCAACCAGGAAGGCTCCAGAGGCTTTATCGACGCCAGGGAACTGAGGCCTAGGAAAAGGCCCCACGGTGCAGGCCAATAGGAAAACAGGCAGGCTCCCCGGCCTGGGCGCAGGGGCCCAAGGACTGCACTGAAATCCTGGCCAGCTCTCCTTAGCTCGCTGGCAAACTCCCTGGAGTTTGCTCTTTCCCCGGCAGCAGGGTGCACCCTTGGGGAACCAGGTTCCAGGGCCCCCGCCGGGATCAGAGCTCAACCGTGAGTCCCTTCAGGGCTCTGGGTCACAGTTTCCTCTCTATAAAACCAGGGTAACACCGGCACCCCACACACCGCACAGCTGACGCTCAGGCCCAGGAGGGCACACCCTGCATGACTCACTTTCCTGATGTTCAGAAACAAGCCAGCTGCTGGACGGGAACGGGGTATCCTCGCCAGGTGAAGAGCGGGCTGTGGAGACAGGTGTGACTGCACCGCACGGTGAAACCCGAAAGGCCACAGGATGGTCCCCTTCACAGCAGTTCATCTTCATGAATGCGAATTTCACCTTCACACAAAAGTGAGCCAAACTCACCCCTGGTGCCGAAAGTGAGAAGAGAGGCTTCCTTCGGCGGGGAGGGGACAGCAACGACTAGGCTTGGACATGAGGCACTCTGGGAGAAGCACCTACCTCTTTTTTTTTTTTTTTAAGAGAAAGAGAGGGACAGTGGGAGAGAGAAAGAGAGAATCAGGTTTATTTAGCTTTTCCTCTGGTTTCCGTTACTCCAACACTTAGTTGTGTATGTGGTGCTGGGTCCTGCACATGCCAGGCAAGCGCTGTAACCGCTAAGCCCTGGCTCCAGCCCAAGCACCTACCTCTTAATCTAAGTGGTGGCACATGGGTACATACACAGGTAAAAATTAATCAAGTTCTGTGCTTATGACCTATGCACGCACAGGATTACTGTGAAACTCAAGGGAAGTAATCCACACCGAGCCCTTGATTGAACCTGGCACGTAATTGATGCTCAATAATTAACAGCTCTCGTGAGCACCGTCATCAGCCAAGGCTGCATTGAAGATTGGATGAGACGAAACATGTAAGGTACGGGAGCTGGCGTTTTGTGTACATCCTCCAAAGAGAGGCAATCATCATTAATATTAAACCAAACCCAAGCCTTGTGGCTCAAGATTTGGAATGCTTTGCAAAGCATTGTCCTGTCCTCCCCAAGACTGGTTTGACATTAGCTATGTGGAAAAGCACCAAGGATTTAAGGATTAGGGTTGGTGCACCGGGTCACAGTCTCTGATTAAGCTGGGGTTCCCTCTCCCGGGTGAGCCTGAGTGCCCTCACACAGGCAGAACCTGGAAGGGAAAAGTCGCCTCTCACTCACTCAGTCTGATGGTATCTGGGAAAAGAAGGTTCTCGTTAAATCCTGCTTGTATTGTCCCCTTCTCCTGCTCATTAAAGGTTCATTCAATTGTCATCTTGTATTGCCCAATCACATTAGACTGGCAAGTTTCATGCCAGCCCAAATGAATGACTTCCCCTTCACTGGTGTGCACAATCCCAGGACACACCCTGTAACACCTCTCACTCACTCTCTCTCCAAACCCCCGCTGCTTGCACACTGGAACCTGGTTCCACCGTCTTTTCAGCCCCAGGGTGACTCCTGGAACACTGCAAAGACATTTTTTTTTAAGAGAGGACAATGAGAGAGAGAGAGAAACAATTTTTATTGAGTTTTTCACATGGCTTTCATTGCTCTGACATTTAGTTGCATACGTGGGTGCTGGGGTTTGAACTTGTGTACTCGTGCATGCCAGGGAAGCGCCGTAACAACCAAACCACTGCTCCAGCCCCCTTGCAAGGACTTATTATTTTTTTTTCTTTTTAAAGAGAGAGGAACAGTGAGAGAGAGAGAGAGAGAGAGAAAGACAGAATCAATTTTATTTATTTTTTCATGTGGCCTTCGTTGCACCGAGACTTCGCTGTGTACATGGTGCTAGGGTTTGAACCTGCATACTTGCTTCTGCCAGCAAGTGCTGTAACCACTGAGCCACCGCTCCAGTCCCCTTTGCAAGGACTTTTAAAATGTGCAATGGAAGATAGCGGAAGGAGACTCTCTGGTTGGGCAGACCCTAGAGAGCAGAATCATTTCCCTGCCTTCTGATCCTTAGAATATTTGCTCAGGAAGAAAACAGGCAGCAGGAAGGGGTTGATCCAGGATGTATGTATGCAACAGCTTCCTGGCTTCCTCTGAGTCAGTGTGTTTCACCTAGAAAATACTATGAATACCCACACATTGCAGTGTTGTTGGTTTGGGTGTGGGAGAGGACGGAGTCGTGGACAGAAGACGCTTGTGGGATTTTGTTTTCCATTTGGGGATGACGTCCTCTTACCCCTTAGCAGTAAGGCACTTTCCCAAGCATGTCATGCCAATCACAACACGTTCTCATTTAAAGTAACAGGCTGAATTCGGATCTGGTAAATCAGTGCTATTCTTGACCTCTGTGGTCCTACACCCCAAACCCACAACCCCAGTCAACCGTGCAAAAGACGTCGGATAAGTCCCAGTTAAAGGGTGGTGCACAAACTGCTTGCCAGTACCTCTCCAAACTACCAAGGTCCTCGAAAACAAGAGGAGTCTGGGAATCGGCACAGTCAAGTGGAGCCCAAGGAGACACAATGACTAAACTGTGGGATCCTGGAACAAGAGAAGCACGTTACGTAAAAGCTAAGCAAATCTAAGTAATCTATGGACTTCACTGAATAATGGGATATCAATACTGGCTCATTAATTATATCCTGTTAACATAAGATGCTATAATAGGGAAAAAACCAAGTGAAGCATGGAGGCGAATTTTCTCTATTATCTTAGCCATTTTCCTGCAAATCTAAACCATTCTGCCAGGCATGGTGGTGCACACCTGTAATCCCAGCGGATCAGGAGGCTAAGGCTGGAGGATCGCAAGTTCAAGGCTAGACGTGGCAATTTAGCCAAGCCCTAAGCAACTTAGGAGACCCTGTCTCAAAATACAAAATAAAAAGGGCTGGGGGCGTGGCTCCTTGGCGCTCCTGGGTTCAAACCCTGGTACAAAAATACATAAATAAGTAAAAAAAAAACTGTTCTAAAAAGTTATTGTGTTTTTTTTACTTCTGTTTTTGTTTTCAATAAAATGCCACAGAGGACTCTAAAGTGTTGATAACCCTCCCCCCAAAAAATGTACCCATCAAGACTTGAATGAATCAGAGATTTTGCCTCTCTTGTTTCACTCTGAAGCACCAGACCACCATTTGAGGTCAAAACTATTTGGAGTTGGGTCAGGGAAATGATCCATGCCTGAGCTGTCCTTCATTTCATTTTTCCAAACATAAAAATGACTAATACTTTCAGCTATAAACTAACAATTGCTTATTCTAGCTATTCAAAAATTTATTCATGAAGAAGGATTTTTGTGATTTTATTGCCTGCCCAGCCCTGTGCTAGACACTAGAGAAATGTCACTGAGAAAGGCAAACAGGGACCCTCTCCTTCTGGGGCTATGGTGACATCCCACGGCGCATGGTGGACACCCCACCCGGCACGATGACAGTGACTGCGGCAGGAACCTGGAGTACATGCGAGAACAGGTGGGTGCCAAGGCCAAGCACAGCCTCTGTCCCTCTGGGAGTGTGCTGAGCAGAGCATCACGGGGGACAGCGGGAGTCACGTCCTGGAGGGGAGCTGCTCTCCTCAGGGGAAGCAGAGACAGAGAGAGGGGCTGGGGTCCCACCCAAGGACCGACATTCTGCCCCTAGGCCCTGTCTCTAAAGCTGCCACCTCCCTCGTGGCAGAGTCTGGGCTCATGGGCCTCTGGGAGGCCTTTGAGGTCTAAGCCCCAGCACCAGCTGATGGCGTTTGTGTTGTCTCTGGGTTTGGGGCTACCACAAATAAAGCTGCTCTTGGCCTCAACCTTAGAGAACAGCGGTGTTAATCAGTCAGAGAACAGTGTTCTAGAAAGCTGGATCGGCACAAGGAAGGGGAGGACGCTGGAGCTGCTGAAACAGGAGAAGCTAAGGGAGCTGAAGGGGATCCTGTTCGCAGGGGGATCCCTCGTTGGTTTGCGGATGGAGTCAGGGCCACCAGGAGGCTGGGATTCACAGTGCCCATGAGACATCCCGGAAGGCTGAAGAGGAAGTGGAAGGAGCTCTGTTGGCCACTGGCGCATAATGGCTGGAGCCAGGGCTGTGGGAGGCGTCATCTGGGTGCTCACTGGCTACCCCCACGAGCCCAGGGGAACCGGGCTTCTCATGCCCTGGTCAAGAGCGCAGACTCAGGTGGGCTGAGTCACGTGGTCTCAGTTTCCTTATAATGTAAAATGGGGTGCTATCACCTCTCAGGGGTGACATCAGAGCTCAGTGAGTTTAGTACATTACCAGGCACTTGCACATAGAAAGTGCAAAAAAAAAATGTCAGGTGTTAGAACAGTTTAAGCCCAGGGTGTAGGTTTCAGGAAGACCTGAATTTAAAGACCAGCCCCATTCACGATACACTGAAAGATACTGAGGAGTTAACGTCTCTGAGTTGCTGCATGAGGGTGATAATTCCCACCTCACTCACTAGAAGGAGTGAACGAGTAGAAGGGAGCTCTTCCTCTGGGGTTAACGTCTGCTCCCACGGAACACCATTCATTTCTTATCCAGCACTTTCCTCACTGCCATGGTGAGCTGTTTAAGGGCTGAGTAGTCAGGATGGGCTAGGATATGCTGCAGTAACAAGCAGCACTCAGCTCTCAGCACCTTATAACAGCAGTTTTCTTTCTTGCTCATCCTAAACGTCCATCACAGGCTGACGGCTGCTCTGTTCAGCATCACCTTCACTCTGGACCCCAAGTGGAGAGTTGTAGCCTGTTTCTGGGGGACATTTCTACCCGTCATGAGAGAGGGGAAAGAAAAATGTGTTAAACACGGTGCTCACATCAAGGCTTCCACTCGGAAGTAATTCGCACGTGTTCTGCTCACGTTTCATGGCTCAAAGCAAGTTAAGTGACCACATCTGTGTTGGACAAGGCCCTGATGGACATTCTCCTAAAGGGAGAAGCAATGAACTTCTGGGGACAGTAATGCCCAATTACAAGTGGGCTGCATCTGCTGCCAACCTGACAGCCTCTGGAAGGCTGGGCCCTAGTGCAGCCACACCCCATGCCTGGCACAGTGCCCTCAGCTCTGCTGAATTAAGCAAGACTGAGCATTTTTTAATGGCCTGGACTGTTGTGGTTTTCTCTTCCCCCAGGTGGAAAGGCCGCCTCCAGTCACCTCTCTTGTGGAAAAGGGAGTGAGCCTGCTGGCAGGTGAGAAACTCCCCTAGGTACCAGCTCGCTCCCTGGAGGACCAAACCCCAAGAACAATAGCTCCCTGGAGCTTTGCAGGCATTGATTGCTTCATTTGGCCTTCAAGACATCGGGGAACCCCACAGGCAGACAGGCAGCACATCCCCTGTGGGCAGATGAAGCCATCAAGACAGTGAAGTGGAGCCAGATGCGGTGGCACACACCTGTGATTCCAGCTACTGGGGAGGCTGAGGCAGGAGGATCACAAATTCAAGGCCAGCCTCAGCAACTTAGTGTGACCCTGCCTCAAAATTAAAAAATTAAAAGGGCTGGAGATGTAGTTCAGTGGTAGAGCACCCCCCCTGGGTTCAGTCCCCAAAACCAAAAAATAAATAAGTAAGAGTGGGGCTGGACACGTAACCACCACCGGGTTTGCAGTCCTTCCTGTTCCACCATGGGACTCTGAGGTTGCTCCCACCCTCTGGGATCCACTCCCCCGGCCCCGATATCAGCAGAGTGAAGGCTTCTATCCTTCAAAACCTGTGTCTCATGCCATCTCCTCCACAAACGCTACCCACCCAGACACCCTGGAGACCCACTGCCCTGTCTGCAGTCTCTCAGTTTCATGTTATCTCTGTCTGTCCTTTGTCAGACAGCAAAGGCCTGCAGTTAGACACTGTTGCTCATTACCCTCAGGGACACCCATGGTTCCCTGTGACAACATGATTAATGAGAGCTCGCAGGTTACAGAGTCTGACGGTCTTGAACTCACATACTGCTTCCAACACTAGCAATGCAACCATGAGTAAGTTACTTAACCTCTCTGAGCTCCAGTTTCTACATAAAGAGTGGGCCTTATGTAGAGTGGACCAGTCCAACTCTTCCAGAGGTGCTGTAAAAATAAATCCAGTGATGTCTGGAGACCCCTGACCCGGTGTCTGGCACAGAGCAAACCCTCAGCAAAACTTTCCACCCTTGCTACATCTTGAATGTGTATCTTCCACAATTTGAGTACAGACACTTAGTGGTCAAGGATGACACCGAGGTCCTGAGAATGAGGGAATTTGTGGGCTCACAGTGGATGCTCCATAAGAAATTCAAGTCACAGCATATTGCATATGAAAGCAGCTTCCTGAGTCAGGGCAGTGGAGCCCCGGTCCTGAGTGGAAGGTGGGGCCGTGTGGGAACTGCAGGGGCCAGGGGGGCGGGATTGATTTTGACCTGCTTTCCTCCAGACCCCCAGCCTCTGCGATGTGCCTCCTTCTTCCAGTGGAATGAACTATGCAGCTCCCAAGGGCTCCTGTCCTTTCCCTCTTCTACCTCCCAGGCCACAAGACACCAGGAGGCTCCCAAGACCTTGCTTCTGGGGCGCCAGAGCCCAGGCAGACCCCGCAGAACCTCCGCTCCGGCTGCAGGAGGAGAGAGGAAGCCATCTCTGTCCTGGCTGGATCTAAACTCGAGTCGCTAGGCGAGGCCATCCCCGCCGGTGCTCCCTGGCCCCGCGCCAGGCCGGGTGTAATCTCCTCGGCCACTCTCGTTACCTAATGCTTTCCTAATCTGCAGTTTACGCAAGACCAGTACAAATCTCGGAGAACACCAAGAGACGCCCAGGCAGGCACCTCCCTGGCTGGCCTGCAGGCTGCTTTGGGGCCAGTGACTTCATCACCAGAGTGCGGGTTGCCAGGAGAGCCACCGAGGCAGGCCACTTGGAGGCCCATTGCCACTCCAGGATTCCCTCAGTCTGCATCCTCATCCTTCTCTGACAGCGCTCACATCAGACTAGAAATGCTGCTCTGCACAGAAGGGTGGGCAACGTCTGGCCCCGGCCTGTCGTCCATCACTGAGCCAGACCTTTAAGCAAACAGTGAAGACAACTGGAAAAGCTGAGCTGGCCCTTGGCCCTTACTCCACATCACCCGGAAAAATCAGCGCAAAATGGATCAGCCACCTGGACGTAAAATCTACAACCGCAAAACTTTCAGAATAAAATAAATAGAGAATAAAATGTTATCACCTTGGGTTAGGCAAAAGTTCATAGAATAGAACACACGTAAACCAGAAAAGAAGATGTTGATTAACTGGACTTTTAGATAAAATACAGAATTTCACGTCTTCAAACAACACTCTTGAAGACCATGAAAAGACAAGCTATAGACTGGAGGAACTGTTTGCAAAATATATGCTGGACAAAAAAATCTTGCATCTGGAATACAAAATATAAGAAAATAAACTTGTGGTGCACACATGTAATCCCAGCAACTTGGGAGGCCAAGGCAAGAGGATTGCTAGTTTGAGGCTAGCCTCAGCAACTTACCGAGGCCCCAAGTAACTGAGCAAGCTGCTGTCTCAAATAAAAATTAAAAAGGGCTGAGGATGTGGCTCCGTGATCAAGTGCCACTGGGTTATATCCTTTGTATCAAAAAAAATTTTTTAAATAAATAAAATAGGCAAGTACCTAGATCAGGTACTTCACCAGAGAAAAATTTAAATTGCAAATAAGTATTTGAAAAGATGCTCAGCCTCATTAGTCCTCAGAGAAAGGGAAATTAGACCCCAATGAGGTACTAATAAATGGCTACTAGAATGGCTGAATTAAAAAAAAGAAATCAACTGATCAATGGAATTAGTGTCCACCAGGGCTGCTTCCAAGGCCCACCTACTCCTTCCCCCAGGTGTACTCAAATGTGTAGATGCTCCTGTCCTTTAAATAAAACAGCACATGGTTTGCATATAACTGATGCTCAGCCTCCTCTGTGCTTTGAGTCATGTCCGGGTCACTCATAACACCAAATATAAATAAACGCAATATTAATGCTGGTTTTACCGAGCTGTTCAGGGAATGAGGACAAGAAAAATAGTTTGTGCACATTTGGTACAGATGCACTTTCTTCCAAGTGTTTTGATCCACAGTTGATTGAATCTGCTGACAGAATCCACGGGTCTGGAGGGTTGGCTGGAAATAACTAAGTAATCAGACCATACTGAGTGTCCATGAAAGCACAGCACCCGAGCTCTCGCTTGGTCCTGGAGCACAAGGGGTGCGGCCACCGAAACAATTCCGTTGTTTCTTATCGAATTAAACATGTGACCCAGCGATGCCACTGCTAGGTATTTACCCAAGAAAATGAAAGCGTGTGACCACACGAAAGCATGCACACGAATGTTTGTGGCAGCTTTATGACGATCCCCCCATTGGAAGCATCCAGGTATCTACCAAAAAGCAAAGGAGAAGGGCTGGGGATTTAGCTCAGTGGCAGAGACCTCGCCTAGCATGTGCAAGGCCCCAAGTTCAATCCCCAGCACAAACAAATACAAAACTCCCCCCAAATAAAATTTCACCCATAAAACCACACATAAAGCATACAAATCAGAGAGAGCGTTCTTAGCATGCACAAGAGCCTCAATTTAATCCCTCAGTTCCAAAGTAAAAATAAAAATAAAACACAGGGCTGGGGACGGAGCTCAGCGTGCAGCATGTGATTAGCATGTGGGAGTCCCAGCTCCGCACACGAAAATAATAAAATCAGAGTGGCTCTGGGCAGGAGAAGGGGGCAGGAAGCTGCCACTTCTCCTCAAATGCGTCTTGCATTCGCCCACAGTGGCCCCAGGTGCCCCCAGGGTTCCTGGAACACAGTTTGAAAACCACCTTTCTAGAAGCTTCCTGATCCAATCATTGCACAAATATTTACCACACGCTAAGCACTGTTCGAGGCACTGAGTATAACAATAAGCAAAACAGACCGATCCAATGAGATGACTTGCTCGTGCTGAAGGCTTAGCCTGCTCCAGGCACTACGGACTTTCCATGTATTATCTCACTTAATGTTCACAATCCTAGGAGACAACTGTTAACACCCACGGTGTTTTACATATCAGGAAACTGAGGTGCAGGGAGACTAAATAAATTTTCAAAGCTCACACACTAGGAAGAGGCAGCCCTGGAATTTAAACCCAGAGATTTTGGCTCTGGCCGACTGCTCTTCTGCAATCCAACCCAGTTTTCACCTGTGGTCTACAAACCCACAAAGTGCAGGAACCCAACTGAGACATGGAGGCCTGTCTGCCCGCTTCTCCACGTTAAGCCAATCTCCATAGCCCTCAGACCCTGGGCTCCCGCATGGCTGCCAGTTCCCACAGTGGCCTTCTCTACCTGGGAGCCCTTGACAGACGCGTCTCTGGGGTGTGGAGGAATGTTCTGCTGAGTTTATTCTGGTCACCACCGCCCTGCCCTGTCTGCTGTTGCACACAGGGCTGTACACAGCAGTTCCACTCATGTCCCTAACTTGACGGGGTGAAACTGATACGTCTGCACCAGAATGTCAGCACCAAATTAGGAAGCAGAGTGGGGACCCGGCCAGCTGGGCGCCGAGGAGGAGCAGACGGCACAGGCTCTCCCAACGGGAGGCTGAGCAAGGAGCTTGGAGGTCATTTCCACCCAGGCCACCTAGTTCACTAACGGTGAAGCTGGGTCCAGACAGAGGAAGTGGCCTGCCCAGAATGGTGTTGGCCACGCTCCCAGGCTCCTGCCATTGCTTCCCAGGTAACCTGCAAAGGTGATGGGGGTGGAGGAGGGAAGAGCCAAGCCCACACCTCAGCCCAGCTCCACATAGCTGTGTGACCTTGAGAAAGTCACTTAACAACCAAGTCTTGGTTCTCACTAGTGCGACAGAGACCACCAGCTTCTCAAGGGGGCTCTGAGGATCCAAGAGACAATCCACCCAACCACCAAGTGGCTACACGAGTTCCTCCATTCCCTCCTCTGCACTGACCCCAATAACCCCATTTTCAAGAATTAGCTCAACCTTATTTGGGGAGGGTCAGTACTAGGGATTAAACCCAGGGGTGCGCTACCACTGAGCTACACCCTCAGCCCTTTTCATATTTTTTATTTTGAGACAGGGTCTTGCCAAGATGTACAGGCTGGCCTTGAACTTGCAATCCTCCTGCCTCCGCCTCTCAAGTCGCTGGAATTACAGACACGCCATCGTGCCCAACAGGAATTAGCTCATCTTGACTGAGACTTAGGAGATCTCTGGAAGTGGGTTTCAACCCCATGCTGCTTTAACTGGGGTTGACCAGACAGTAGCACCAACCTCACCCCAGAGCTGGCTGAAAATGCAGTCTCAGGCCCCACCCAGCCCTGATGAACAGAAGCCACATC
The DNA here is from genome assembly GCA_004027875.1 of Aplodontia rufa. Classification (NCBI taxonomy): domain Eukaryota; kingdom Metazoa; phylum Chordata; class Mammalia; order Rodentia; family Aplodontiidae; genus Aplodontia; species Aplodontia rufa. The sequence continues at coordinate 39,734 of PVKS010005488.1, read as the reverse complement.
CTAACATGATTCTCATCCCTATGTGTGAGAAGCAATATGTAATATATATATATATATACATAAATATATATATATATATATATATATATACATTATTTGTTTTTTGAAACAGGCTCTCACTATGCTACCCAGGCTAGTCTCAAACTCCTGGGCTCAAGAGATCCTCCTACCTCTTTATCCCAAATAGCTGGGAATGCAGGAGGCACATGCTACCTTCCCAGCCATTTAGCACCTTTTAAATGGATTGACCGGTGTTGACTTGCTTTGACCCATTTTTTTGATTGCCAACATTGGTTGAACATTTTGTACATATCAGGCATGGTGGCACACACCTATAATTCCAGTGACTTGGGAGGCTGGGGCAGGAGGATTGCAAGTTCAAGGTCATCCTCAACAACTTAGTGAGACCCCGTCTCAAAATTTAAAAAAGTCTGGGACCGTAGGCCAGTGGTAAAGGGTCCCTGGGTTTAATCCCCAGTACAAAAAAGAAAAAAGAAAGACAGAATAAGAAAAACAAGCAGATTAAGTAACTGAGGCTGAGGTGGGTTAGCTCTCTCCCTCAGTGGGTAGGTACTTCATGTCACAGGCTCTGACCACTCTGCCATTCTGCCACTGGGGCTTGGTGGCCTGCGACCTGCCTTCCCAGGTGACAGGAACAGTCTACCCTCCAGCCTCCAAACCAGGGCGGAAAGATCAAGGAGGCGGGAAACACACAAATACCAATCCCTGCAGCCGGCCCGCAGTCCCAGGCTGAGCTGGCTGCGCTCACCAGGCCCTTCCTGTGCGTTTTATCACCAATCCTGCCTGTAGCCCTACAAAGCACTCATTATCATGCATCCTTTTATGGATGAGGAAATCATGGGTCAGAGAAGTGTTGCAACCTGCTGAAGGTCACTGAGCAAACAGGGAGCGAGGCTGGGATTCAAATCCAGCGAGTCTGCCTGACTTCCCAGCCTGGGTTCTTCCCAATGCCAGTAATGCAGAGAGTTCCCCCTATACCTGCCCAAGGATTTGTCTGAAGTCTGAGCCTGCTCTGTGACTCCGTGGACTCTGAGTGACTTCACATGCAGATCCCACAGCCACAGCCGTACGGAGCAGGACTCATTACTGCCGTTTCACTTACTGTACCTGAGGCATGGCGTGGGTCACGTGACTTGTCTGGGTCACACAGTTAACTAGTGACCGAGTTGGGACTTAAGACCAGTTCTCACTAAATCAAAAGTTCAAGCTCTTTCCTCTCCACTGCCAGCTCCTCCCTGTGTCAAATGTAAAGTGTTCCCCAAAGGAGGTCAGAGTCTCCACACAAACCAACGCAGTACGACTTTAACATGAGCAGAAAACAAAGGCAAAAAGGGGGGCTGCAGGCCACAAGTTAGGAGCACATCCCTCCCCGAGACGCTCCCCACGCTCAGACCCCAGTTCCCAGCTACGAGATCTTGGGCCAGTCGCTTAAACTCTCTGTGCTTTCGCGTGCTCCCCTCACAGAGGCAGCCGCAATCCCTCTCACAGCCCTGAGAACTGAAGGACGCGCGGTCACAGCCCTAGGTGGAGTGAGCTGCTAAGTTCTCAGTCCAGGTGGCTCCTTGGCATTACGACGCTAACTATTCCTTTCCGGTGTCCAGCAGGGTGACCGGCACAGGCTGCGTGCTGGGGGCCACCTGTGAAATGGCCTCCACTGATTCACCTCCCCACTGCAGATGAGAATACTCCAACCAGTGGAAATGAAAAAAATCCACCCAAATTTCGGCTAGCGGGAAAGAAAATTACAAACCAAGCAGGTGTCGGCTGGGAAACGGCCATGGCCTTCGTCTTGGGGTGAGTGTGGACTAAGCCACCTCCTAGCCCTGAGGGGTGTGCACACACACACATATGCACAAGTGCGCGTGCGCGCACACACACACAGGGAGCAAGCAGGCCTAGAGCTTCTCAAGCACCTGCATTGGAGCCTAGATGATAAATCCGTGTGGAGACTGGGGAGCCCTAACCCCACCTAGAATCCCACCCTCTGCAGGCTGAGGCCAAGCCCTGCTCTCCTCACCCAGCCTGGGCCTTCCTGCTAATAGGGCACAGAACAGGGCTCCTGAGCATGTGCACAGTAGGGCTGCTCCTGGGCTGACCAAGAGAAAGGTAGGGCAAGGCCTCACGCAGCTGCCAGTGCAGTCCCCCTGCAAAGGGCAGAACCACCAGTCCACTCTCCACGTCCCGATCAACAAAGGTTTCTGACACACTCCGTGGAAGCACCACGTAGACTCACCTCCTCCAGCTGTTGGCACGCTCTAGAAGGGCACCCACAACCTCCAGCCACCATCCGGGAAGTTGGAGCAGCTGGAGAGGGCTGCGGGGTCAGTCAGGGTAGCTTGTAGCTAACTATGTGGCTGTGACTTCCGGTCTCAGACTTGGTTTCCCCGGCTGAAAATAGAGGAAGTGTGGACTAAATCTTTTTTAAAATAAGCTTCTTACTTTGGAATATATTTAGATTTACAGAAGATTTGCAAAGATAATACAGAGAGTTCCCTACATCTGCCACTCAGTTTCTTCTAACACTATGGCTTTGTTACTGTGCTACACTTACCACAACTAAGAAACCAACTTTGGTATCTTCGGCAGGGGGAGAGTAATACTGGGGACTGAACCCAGGAGCAAATTTTTACCGTTTTTTTGAGATACAGTCTTGCTAAGTTGCTAAGGCTGACCTCATACTTGCGGTCCTTCTGACTCAGCCTCCCAAGTAGCTGGGATTATAGACCACTGCACCTAGTTCAGGTACATTATTATTAAACTCCAGACTTTAGACTTTACTTGTTTTTCCACTAATTTCCTTTTTCTGTGCCAGGATGCTAAATTGCACTCAGGACTGAATGGTTTATGAAGTCCCCTTCCAGTTCTGAAAACAGCAGCAGTAAGTCTTCACGCTAAGGGCTCTGGGTGTGTGAATTAGCAAGTGGATGTTGGGCTGTGCGAAGCTGGGCAGGTCCCTTACTCTTTCTGAGACTCAGTCTACTCAGTTACAAAAGGCATGTAACAACAGTATCGCCGGGAGAGATGTGCTGGAGGTAATCATGCATTGATAGGGGGCTTCCTTGATAAATGTCAATCAGTAGATGTCATGAACTGGAACTCAGTAAATTGTACCCTACCTGGCAAAAATCTTCCAGCAATATAGATACTCCAAAAAGAGGATGTCTTCTTGCTGGATGAGCAAGCTGGAATCAAGTGGAAGCACAGGCCAGAGAAAGGGCAGAAATCTAAAGTCCTGCAGGCAGACGATGTTCCTCCCACCTCCTCAGCGATGACCTTGACCTGACTCTTCAGCTTCAGAGCTCAACTGCAACATCAGGTAAATGGGGACCGCCCATCCACCTGCCCAGGTTGCTGAGAAGATAAAATGAGTGGTAAATCGAGGCACTATCTGAATCTTTCTCTGCTCCTACCTCCTCAAGGAACCACAGAGTCATTGAGGGCAATTGAGATAATTAAGGAGCCAACTGAAATCTGACCAGGATGGTTCCCAGGGGGTGGTAATGGGATCCTGCTCCTGCCTGGTCTTTCATTTGTGGGGAGGGGTGGATGATTAAACAAACACCTACCCTTCCTTTCCCAGGCAAAGCTATGTCAAAAAGCCAATTCCAGGATCCTCCTTGCTTCAGTGTCTGTCCTCATCCAGAAGGACACTAGGCCAGGAGCCCAAACATGCTTTGTGCAGCTTTGGGGGTTTTCTTTGTTTTTGTTTTGTGGTCCTTTGATTGGACCCAGGACCTCATGCATGCTAGGTAAGCGCTCTACCACTAAGCTACATCTCCAGCCCCATGTTTGTGATCTTTAGACAAGTTTAGGTCATTCTGCCATAATTGAGCTACATCCCCAGCCCTTTCTTTTATTTTAAGATTAGGTCTTGCTCTGGGCACTGGGGTGCATGCTTACAATCCCAGTGACTCTGGAGACTGAGGCAGGAGGATTGCAAGTTCAAAGCCAGCCTAAGCAACTTAGCGAGACTCTGTCTCAAAATAAAAAATAAAAAGGACTGGGGATATGGCTCAGTGGTAAAGCACCCCTGAGTTCAATCCCCAGTACCAAAAAAAAAAAAAAAAAATTGATTCTAAGTTGTGCAGGCTGGTCTCCTGCTTTTGATGCTCCTTCCTTAGCCTCATAAGTGGTTGGGATGACAGGGAGATGTGCTGCCACCCTAGGCTACACTGGGTCATTTTGAAGACATTAATGTATCTAAATAATCAGCATTTCTATTTGTCTTGAGACACCTTCTTTTTCATCCTTCCAGAAGACCATCTTGGCAGCGTAGGAGAAGAGTCCAACGACCCAAGTTTATATGCCAGCTCTGAGCTGCTTACTCCTGAGTGGCTGCTGAGGTTTTTCAACTATAATGTGGGGGAAACATTTCACTTGCCTATTACACTCACTGCTGTGTATATAAACATGGAGAGAGAAAAGGAGAAACTTTTGAAAAACATGATATGAATAAAGTGATATGGAAGAATAAAAGTTCTAGAAAGCATGTTATTTAAATGATTTCCTCAAAAGACTAGTATTTTGAGGACATGTGAGAAAAATGATCGGCATGGTCATTCCAACCTTCTGTCATCCAGCTGGATGGAATCGTCCCAGATTCGTTCCACCCTTAGGAGAGGTTGCATTTATGGATTTGTGGCATCGTGTGGCAATCCAACCAATCCTGACCCATCGTTCTCTCCCCTTGGTGCATGTAACAACAGTACAAAGGGGTGTTGTAACCTTAATTGCTTGCAAAGTGTTTTGAAATCCTTAGATTAAAAGCTCCGGGGAAGTCCAAAGTATTCACACTGTGCACCCAGGGAGCCAGGCTGAGCCCCGTCTGGGTTCACTGGAGCAGGGAGACACTGTGATGTATGTTCTGGGCTCACTCAGGGAACCTCGAGTTTCAGGTCTAGAGCAGGGCAAGGCCCTCGACTAGCCCCCGGCTCCCTGGTTTCTTAGCTACCCAGGATCCCACGTAGACTCTGATGTGCTTTTTCCATGTCCATTCCCAGGTCACAGGCCCAGGTTGCATCAACTGCAGTGTCTCAGGTCTGCTATCCTGGTGATCTCGGCCTGAGTAGTAGAAAAGGGCAATTGTGTCACCTGTGGCATTTGCACACCTCTGCATGCAAGCCCAGTGCTGAGGAGCAGGTCCTAATTCCACTGTTAACCATTGAGAGTTGAAATTCTGTCCCTGTGGTGGGTGCCTTGGAGCAGGTGCTGGGTAGGGACCTGCCTGCCTATTTTCCATCCTACATATGACTGCTGGTTACACTGGTGTGTTCAGTTCGTGAATCTGCACTGAACTACACACCTCAACATGCTCTTTAGAAGCATCACACTTCAGTGTTTTTCATCTGCCATGCTAAAGACAGAGCATGGCCTTGCACATGCTAGGCAAGCGCTCTACCACTGAGCGACACCCCAGCTCTACAATATAATATAAAGTGTTTTCAGAATTGCTTTGTTTAGTGGAGATTCTGAAGTCATAATGAAGCTATAAACCTAATTAAATAGAAAATCCTTTCTTTCCCAACCTTTGTAATTCAGATTAATGTCCCCTAGCCCACTTTCCTGTTTTCATTTCCCTATTACACTCAAAGAAGGGAGAAATGAAATGTGTCTATTATTCATCTTAATTAGTTCTAAAGCAGGGGTGGTTCTCAGCAGGAGGCCCCAGGATATCTCCAGGGTCCTGCAAAAATGACAGAATTCTGTTGGGGACAGGTAACCTTATTCTGGCATTGTTCATAGCTTGTGCCAAATTCTCAAACACCTCTGGTCCAAAAACAGCCCAAGGGGATTCTTACAAATCGAGGCTCATTCAGGCATGCTCCCCTCAACCCAACCCACAGTACCACCTGCCTGGCTCCCCACACGAGCCCCACCCATCCTAGTGAACCTGACACCCAAAATGAAAATCACAAAGGGCTTCCAGTCTATCAAAGGTCGTCCTCAAAACCACCTTCCAGTTCCTGGCCTCCTTTGAGCGGCTCTGAGCCCTGCAGTGAGAGACCTTTGCATCCCTGGCCCGGCGCTGCAAAAAGGCACAGACAGATTGGAGTAGAAGGAAATTCACCACGCCTTTTTACGAAACCAGATTTATTAAAATTCCTCTACAAGTCAGCAACAGCCATTTCACGGTTCACATATCTACACATATACAGGAAAGATCTAGTGTTTCTAGCCGTCCCGGCAGAAGCCCCTGCCAGCCGGATAATGTATCACAGATACAACAGTCGCACAACCACGAGCACACAAGGGGACAGAGGCCCGTCCTCCCTCCGCTCTGTCCAGCAACACGGCCAGCAACCATTCACATTTCACGTGGTTTTAGACACGCAGGTTATTCAGACAGACGCAGACAACACAAGCCTCAGCCAAATGACAACAAACATCGGACATATGTATAAAAGGTAAAATATATGTACAAAGTACACAGTACGTGAGGTATACACAGCATTCTTACAATGCAGGTTAGTAGTTTGCGTAGGCGTAGCCCTGAAGACGCCTGCCTAGTTTGTGCTTCTTCTTCAAATACAGTATATCTGTTTACCCGTTTAGCCACCTGATCTCAGCACTGTCAGAGACGGCGACTGAGATTTCATCTGTACTCGTTTTTAATGCGAGTTGCAAGTCCTCCATGAAGCTCTTTCTTTTGTAGGGAGTGAGTTTCTGTCTCTGGAAGCATTCAGAGGTTGGACTCTCACCCGTGAAAGGAGCTGAAGGTGATTTCTGTTTTGTTTTTTTTTTGCAGTGGGCAGCGGTAGCAAGAAGTTGGATGGGAATATCTGAGGCTCACTAATCCACCCCAGAGCCCAGCTACACAGATGTATATCCACAGACCACACCGCATGTCGAGCACCAACAACCCGTCACGCAAAACTGCAGCCCACAGCCACCGCGGCCTGGGAGCGGGAGCAGGAGCCTTGTGGAAGCCAGTCTGGGAACCACCTAATTCGGTCCAACATTCACTTTCTTCAAAGCACAAAGATGTTTTTAACGTTGGCTCCTGGGAGAGCGGGGTGGGGACTTTTCTCCTTTCTTCTCCTGGACAAAATGCTCCACCCTGAGATGGTCTTGGGGGAAGGGTGAAGGCTCAGTGCTACCACACTGGAAGGGAACCTAAAAAAGCTAAGTTTCCAGGAGATCAAATTGTTTTTTTAAAAACAATGGCAGTCTGAGCTCAGAGTTCTGAAACTGCTGAGAGTTTGCATTTTTCCATACTTTTCCAGGATTAGCTGGCCAGTGCTTTCATAGCTGCAGGGGACAAGTTTCAAGGTCACGGACAAGACATTACTGCATGTGGGGTGGCTGCAGGACGTGGAGGAGAGTGGAGATCAGGCAGGCTCCTGAGGTCCTCAATCTGCTCCGACAACAGAGCAGAGTCACCGGTGTCACAACAAACCAAAAAAGAACTTTCTGATCAGAGAAACTGCAGGGATGAGTCCAGCTACCAAGGAGTTCGAAGATGGCAGCTTATTGGTCCGAATTATTTGCCACCCTATTAAAATATGGTTATTGCCCAAAATGCCACTGCGCAATCTGCTGCCTTTTTCCCTTTGGATGTCCCAGCTCATTCCACTTGACCACACCGCGCGGGTTGTCCATACTCTTCGCCACCTTTAAAAGATGCGGAACCCAGGACCCGACAGAGATGGTGACGGTTTGTTAAAAGGGAACAACTTTGCAGGGAAGCCAATCTGTGCGTGCTGCTCAAATCAATAAAGTCACTCGTCCCAACCAAGAAGCGGGGGTCCGTGGTGAGCTCCGCGGAGACAACCTTGATGCAGTCCGTTATCTGGCTGGCACCATGCCAGAGGGCCCGTCCATCTTTAGAAATGGAAATGCCATGAGTGAGAATTATGAGGTTTCTGAGGTTTCGGGGATTAGCAGAAGAAGGAACTAATGTCACAGTCCTCCTGGTACTCTGGAACAATCTGGTCTGAAGTTCCTATTTCTGAGTCAACATAACCAGGCTCCAGGGCAGACTCAAACCAGGGATGGAGTAAGATCTCGGGAGCAGTGAGTCTCTCGGAAGGCTCTCGTCTCAGGAGGCTGCGAATGAGGCACCTGGCTTTGGGAGAAATGTGGTCGGGAATGCAGAACTGTCCGCGTCGGATTTTGGAGAAAAGGGCACTGGGGTCCGAGTCATGGAAGGGGTATCGTCCGACCAAAAGGGTGTAGAGCATCACCCCTAGGCTCCAAACGTCCGCTGCTTTTCCAGAGTAGGTCCCGGTGGTGTTGAGAATCTCGGGACTCACATAGGCCGGGCAGCCGTGCTTGTCTGACAAAGCATCGTCTTCGCCCTTGATGATGTGTGTATCTTCCAGACTTTCCAGTCTGAGCTGGGTTCTGCAGGAGAGAGGAACCACGCTATTATTTCCAGATCCGCTGCCATGAAAAACAAGGCCTTCCCGGTACTGGTGCCCAGGAATGCCTTTACCCCTTCATCCAGTAAGCAGTGCCCTGCAAGCACCCGGGACTTGAGATTTCACAAACCAAGACAAACTGCAATAAATGTTTGCAAACGATCAAGAGCGCACCTGGGGTGGAGGATGATGCAAAGTCCCAAATAGTATTCGTGATGCTAGAGCTTGTAAGAGATATCCTAATAGGACTTACACAAGTGACAAAGTTCACATTGCAGAACCCGGAGCTCAACTCAGGGAAATGCTGACATTTTCTACAAAAACAATGTGGGGAGACCAGTGTATCCTACTTCCCCAGAGAGGGGCTGAGCGTCCTCCAAGTCAGTCTGCTCTCTTATCCTGACATCGGACACACGCTCTGCATTACTGAATGTGCGACACAAAGTCACGGTAGCACACGCAGGTTATCAGTGCTACTGCCCACACTAAACAGACACACAGAGGAAACTTTGTCCACCTGGGTCCCAGCAGTGATAACTGTGATGGGAAAGCTGCAAGGAATGTTAATTACATTTACTGGAGTGTTCATTGCAAAGACTTAGCCTGGATGTAGAGGTTATGTGAACAAATAAATGTGGCTGGTGGATTTGAGCAACACAGGAAACACAAGCCTTCGGAGGCACATCAGGGTGCAAGGTATTTATCGTAGGGGAGTTCTCTGTTCAGCTAACAACTACAGTCCAAAAAGTCTGTAGTCAGAGGCTCCCTTGTGAAGCTTCAGGTGCCTCCTTGCTCAGAATCAGCCACCCGAGTCTCCTGCATGCCCCAAAGCCCAAAGCCATGTGGGGGCACCTCTAATATCTGGTGGCAGCTTGCTTTCCCCTGCGTCTCTGGAATAGCCTTGTTTCACTAAGTCACTTGTGAAGTTAAATGCAAACATTTGGTACTGGCCGATGGGTCAATTCCTTTTCCTCTCAAAGGTCTGGTGGGGCTGGGGTTTTTATTTATTTATTTTGTGTGTGTGTGTGTGTGTGTGTGTGTTTTCCTTCCTGCCTTCCTGTTCCCTGGAGTGTAGTATACATGTGCTAACTTCAGTTTGTCCTCAGCATGACCTCCCTGTCGTTATGTAAAATACCCATTGGTTCTGTAAACGGAAAATATGACTCAACCCACACTATCTGCCCCTGATTGGCTCCTGTAGTACTAAACCCCTGCACCTGTGCTGGTTACACGAATAGCGTCAGCCTGCCATTGCTTAACCCTCGGGTTTCCAAATTCTGTGCCCGTGACATTGGTCTGTGCAATGCAGATTTCAAAAGCTAGTAAGAAGGTTTGTAAGGCATGTTTCAGAAAAATGCATCACCGTGTCAAAGGAGCATGTTCCAGGAATTGGACACTCCGTTGCAGTTTACTTTTCTTTGCTAATCAGTATGTTTCAATAATTATTGCAAGGTCAGATACAAAGTCACACTTTATGGCAATTCAATCCTGTATTTTTTGGTGTGCTCTGGGGTTAAAGGTAAAAATGCACAGGTGGGGGTAACCCCTTTGTAAACAGAAACAACAGAATAACTCACTTCCACCTCGACAACTCTACAGGATTATTGCTCTTAATCTTTCCAAAAGGATGTCCACCTCTTAAAATCAGGTGTGGTTTATCTCATGCAATTTCCTGGTCTCCTGTCCAGAAACCTCCAGTTCAGAAGTTAGTGCCTGGTTATTCTCTTATCAAGCTCATCTTGTCCTTTATGAAGTAAGCCATTATCTATATTTAGCAATCAATTCTAGCCAACTTCCATTTATTATTCAATGTGGCTATTTTCTCAAGATGCAGTCAACAAGATGTTTAAAAAGTCACCAGAGAAATGTCAGAAAGCACAGGGAACCCAGCCTGAGATGGAAGACAAATGCAAGTCAAGAAGGCTGCAGTCTGTAAATAGAAGCCTACCCAGCCCTGTCAGACCTCCTAGGCACGAGCAAACCACTGGGTGTAAGCAAAGATTTGACAGATTCTTCGGGAGTTAGTACTGTAAAGGGCAAGTGGCCCTCAGAAGCCCAGAAAGCCAATCTTTCTGACACTAATGGGGAATAAGACTGATGTCAACATACGACATCCACAACAGCACCGCAGCATCCCCAGGCTCCATCCAAGACAGAGAAAACCAACCTTGGCCGTGACTGTTCAGGAGCAGAACTTCTAAGTGCTAAATCTGGGAACAACTGAGCCCTTGGGTTTGTTTGACACCAACACACTGCACCTAACCTGTACCTTCATTTTGGTTCCAAAAGGCCACAGGAGGAGCTGTGGCAGCCGCTCACCTCTCCCCCGTGGAGAAGACGAACTTCCTAAGCTTCAGGTCCCCCAGCACGATGGCCGACTGGTGGCAGTGGGCAACGGCGGAGACAATCTGCTTGAAGAGCCGGGCGGCCTCCTCTTCTCGCAGCCTCTTCCGGCTTCGCACATAGGAGTGCATGTCCCCAAAGTCCCTCTCAAAGAACACGTAGGCCTTGGTTTCCCCAAGGATCACTTCCACGATGCCAGTAATGTTTCTGTGCGATGGCAGCTGGATGTAAGGCCTGATTTTGTCCTGGTAGTGTTTAATGGCAAACACCTGCAGAGAGAAGGTGGCCCGTTTAGGGGGCTGAAAAAGCAGGGGCTGCCTCCCCAATCCCTTAGGGAGCTGGGCTGAAGTTCTCCATCTTTGGGCTTTGGATAACAGTAAGCTCCATTCATTTATTTCCTTATCTCTGTCACCTCACAGTATGCAGCCCCAGCTGCCCCTAAAACCCTTAAAACCAGTCACACCCAGGGCTCTGCTTTAGCAAACGGCCAAAGGTACAGTCACACCCTTTCACACAGATGATCTGAAAGACTGTCTTCCGTACACCCTCTCAACTTCCACGGAGCCATCAGCTCCTGAGAGCTAAGCCCCAAGGCCCCTTCTGTGCCCTTCTGTGTTTGCAGATAAGCATGCTGTGAGCAGCCCTGGCACCTCCAGGGCTGAAAAGCCATCCCCAGATACGCATGTGTCTCCTGCCAGACCCTAAGGGTGGCGACTCTGCAGCCTCCACGGGGAAGCAGGGGCCACAGAACATGCAGAGCTGTCATTAGTCAGAGGAACATGACTTGGAAGGAGAGACTGTGACAGCGCAGCCTTGAGCAACCTGCCTACAGCTGTGACTCAGGTGCAGGTAGCCTTGAGTTACATTCTCACTGGAGGGGAGGGCAACCAGGAATGGAATGGACTCCCCCTTCCTGTCTCTCCCCTCCCCCATGCCTGCCTCACCCCCAGGAAAGGCAGCATCTCCTCTAAGAAACCGGCTGGTCCCTTTAAGGGCCTTTTGTTCAGTCCGGTTACTCATATCCTAGACTCAACTGGAAATGGTGACACACGGGCTGTCACCATCTGGATTCGGCTATTATCTGCTCAGAGGAACTGGAAGGGGTTGCACAATGCCCAGACCCACCCCACCTCTGAGGTGGCTGCTCTAGCACTAACTGGAAAAATCCCTCCGCTGCCTTCTCCTTCTGCCCCACCCACCCGAACACACACACACTTCTCCCCAAACAGCTCGTGGCCCCCAGCAACCGAGAGATGTCCCCCTTTAAACTTGGCTTGCTCGTGCTTTTGAGATTTCGCACGGATGGACAGTAGGTGGCAGTACAGAGCCCTGGGGGCTGGTGCGGGGAGGGGGTCAGGTGAGTTGCGGGAAACCCAGGAGCAACTTTAACTGGGCAACTGGACGGGCGGGGGAGATGAAAGAGCAACCCAGGAGGTTCTAGGGGTGTCTTGCGGGAACCGACTGCGTCTACGCGTTGCAAGAGGGCCGGGAGGGTCCGTCCGGTTTCTAGCAAAGGTACCTCCTCCTCCCGGATGGGATCCCTTGTTCCAAAAGGAAATCGTTGGCCGGAAAATAAAGTGAATAGAAGCGAACGTTCCGAGCCGGTGTGGGCTTTCCAACATTTCTACTCTTGCCCAGTTCCCCCGCCTAGGCTGGAAGACCCCCCTCACACTGCTCCCTAGAGAGGACGGAGTCCTGGTTCCAGCGCGGGTTCAAGTCGGAAGCCCCTGGGTAGGAGCCCAAAGGTCTGACACCTACAGCTGAGCCAGGGTGCCGCGAACCTCCGGCAAGAGAGCTTCCAGCTGCTCCAAGCTCCGAGAAGGTACCCACCACAGGGAGTCCTTCCAGGACACGGGCGGGGAGGGGGGGACAAGGCGAGGGGAATGAGAGAACGGCAGTGGCATGGCCCTGGAATCCATTTCAATTCCGCAACTTATTTGGAACGCCACGCACCAGCTAAACTGAGCGCCAAAGAAACGACTCTAGAAAGCCATAGAACCCGGCACTTCCTCTTGACCGCTGAGCCCCCGTGTACTGTACCACTCCACAGGAAACCCCTCGGTCTCCAAAAGGGCGACCCTGGTCAAAAGCCGCTTGACGAAACTTGACCCACTTATCCGCCCTGCCCCACACTCAAGCGTTGACTGTACTTCGGGCGCAACGGGCCAGACCCCAAGCACCTTTGCCCACCACCCCGCCCTGTGCCCCAGATCCCCCGGGACGCCTACCTTGCAGCGCAGTTCGCGGCCCGTGTGGATGCACAGCGCCCGAGACACATGCTCGCGCTCGGCTAGGGGCAGCAGCAGGTAGTCGGCGATGCGGCTGGGCCCGGGTGCGCTCCCGGAGCCGCCGCCGGCCCCCGGCGCGGCGGGAGGGGGCTGAGGGCTGCAGGGCGAGCCGGGGGGGCTGAGGTAGTCCGGGGGGCTCGAGCACTCGGAGAGGCGCGGGCACTTGGCAGCCACGGCCGCCGGGTCGTCGGCGTCCAGCAGGCGTTTGGCCGGGGTGCTCCGGGCGGCCGGGAGGAGCAGGGCCGGACCGCGCGGCTGCGAGGCACCGCTCATGGCAGAGCGCACGGGGCCAACCCTCATCGCGTCCGCGGCCGGGGCGGCCCCGGCTTGGTACGTCCCCTGCTCCGCTGAGGAAGGTGCTGCGGGCTAGACGTCGGCGCTGCGACTCCTTCCAGCCCGCGGGATGAAGTTTGCAGACGGGGCTTGGCTCGGCCCCCACGAGGGGCAAAGCTGGAGCCGCTCCTCCGCCCTCGGGTTGCACGCGGAGACCACGCGAGCAGCGAGTGCGGGGGTCCGAGGCCGGCTAGGGTCCCTGGACCCCGGATGGCACCGGTTCGGGGCGCCTCGCTGGGAGCGGCCGCCGCTATTGTTGCCGAGGCTGCGGACCGTCCCGAAGGCAGAGGCGGAGAGGGCCTGCTTCCCGGGTTCTAAGCCGTGAGGTCAGGATCCCGCAGGCTCGGCGGAGCCACGGAGCAAATGCACTTCCCAAAGCAATTAGTCTTGAGCAAAAGCCGAAGCAACTTTTCCGCGGCGCCGGGGATCCTGCGCGCTCCTGGGCTCCGGGCGTGTGTGAGCGAGCGAGACGCGCTCGGAGAGAGTGACTGAGTGTGAGTGAGTGTGTGCGCCGCACTGATCCCGGCCAGTGCACTCCTCCTTCTCCTTTTCCTCCACCTCCTCCGCCTCCCGGTGACTCACGCTGTATACACACACACACTCACAGGCCGGGCTGTGTAAACAGTTGGGAAGCCGGGTTGTGCAATGAGGTGGCTGCGACGACTCCGGCCCAGCCGCCGGGCTAGCAGTCACCGGAGCGGAGGGAGGAGACTGGGGGAGGAGTGGTGGAGTTGGAGGCTGGGGGAACGAGGTTGGCCGGAGGGCTGGGGGTGCTCAAAGCAGCGCGCTCTCGAGCGCAGGTGGTGCGTACTGGGCCGCCTAGCGCGCGCGCACAGACCCCCCGGGCTGGGCTGGGCTGGGCTGGAGGCGGCGCGCGCCCTCCCGCAGGCCGGGTCTCCGCTCTGGAAGCCGAAGGAGGGGGCGGAGGAAAAGTTCCCGTGACGTCAGGGTCTCGGGGAAGTGGGCGGGAGGGGCGGGGCCGCGGAGGGCGAAGCGACAGCTGATTGGTGCGCATGCCTCATTCACAGCAACACAATGGGTTACGGGCGCGCGCACCTCGGGTCTCCGCACCCGCGGCTGGCAGCAATCCCGCTGTTACTCCTTTCGCCCGGGGGATTTCCCCCCCCATTACTCCGCTCCTGGGGAGCTACGGTTGGAGCCGTGGGCGCCGTCGAGGCCTGGCTGCAGCGGGAGGAAGGGGAAAGAGAGAAGGTGATGAGTTCCAGAATCAGTCAGTTCACCCCCACGCGGTAGTTCCGGGGAAGACCTGTGCGTGGTAGTGAATGTGGCTTTTTTTTTCCTTTTCCTGCCCTCTCTCAGCTCTAATCCCCGGCGTCTGTTCGCTTCCACAAATAGAACCTTCTGTTGGATGAAATAAAAGCAAACACTGGGCCTTCTGCTCTGCCTCCACCTCCACGCCCCTCCCGCGCGCGCCGCCCGCCCGGATTGCACGGAAATAGCTTCTCCAGGCTCCCGGGCCGCCCCTTCGCGGTGACTCGCAGAAAAAGCTTCCTGAGCTGGGGCCGGTGGGAAACAAAGGATGTGGGAACGAGCGGAAGAGGCCCACGTGGCTGCCGCCGGATTCCTACCCCTACACCACACATGCCCCAGGGTGTAGGGCCCCTGTGCAGCCGGGGTTTCTGAGTGGGTGGTAAAGTGTTGGAAGTCTCTCTGGCCACCGCCAAGGAAACTGCCTGCACCTGGGCAACCTGGCCAGGTCGCGTGCATGGTCGCGTGCATGCTTTCTTGCAACAGGATTTGGGTGAGCCTGAAAGCTGTGCCAGACCTTCTGTGAAGCTCCATAAAAACAACTTGAATCTTACTTGAGAAAACCAGGTCAGTTTGGAGTCTCTGGACACCCAACATAGATAACTATTATCAAAGTCCTTCCTTGCACTTCTGCTAAATACTTAGTTTTCTAAACCAGGTCACATCCCAAGAATAAATGCTTTTCCTTATTCTCCATTCATTCAACAAATGCTAATTAAGCATCTACTAAAGGCTGGACCCTGGGGGTTAGAAGATGATTGAAACAGTAATAATAGCATCAATTCCCCAGAATGTGCAGAGCTTAGAACTTTGCACTTTTCTTCCATTTTACACTGTGTGAGGTTACTCTTTGCCCCGTTTGACGGAAGAAATTGAAGCCTGGCTGTGGTTAAATAGCTCTCCGGTGGTGTAGTTGATCACGTATGTACTCTTGAGGACTCAAAAGAGAGATGACAATTTGTAGGGAAAAGGAGTTGGCAGGCCCCAGAAGGAGGTATGTGGCGTCTGAGAGCTGCCAGGAGGAAGTGTGAATGCTGGGTGGCCAGGCCAGGCTGTGATTCAGGGAAGGGCAGGCTTGCTCAAGGAGGCTGACAGGCCAGGGCAGCTGCCAGTGTGGTGGGTTGCTGAGCCTGCAGAGGTCGTTTTGAACCACATTGTAAAGAGCTCCAGCTCCATGCTGAGGAGTTTGCACTTGGTCCTGTGGCCAGGAGAGAACCTTTCTGAGGTTTGCTGCCTTTCAAGATTGATTCTTGTGTGCCAGAGTCTAAGATCACTGAGCTGCCAGCTGGACTTCTACACCTGAATGGCCCATGAGCTCCATCCTCGGAGTACCACACCTCCCTCTCAACCTCCTGGCAGGGACACATCACTAAGGCCTACCAAGGCCTACCAAGCCCCACCCCGCCCCAAAAGCCAGCCTTTTCCCCTAGAACAGCCCTGCCCCTCTCTCTCTGCTGGGGGCTGCCTGCTTTGGCTGCAGCTTCTGCTGACCAGGCAACCCCTCTGTGTGACTCAGATGTGCCACTGGTACCCCACCCCTCCTTTCACATTTTGGAAAGGCATTATGGAGGCATTTTGAAAATTGCTTTGACTGAAAGGAACTACGGGGCCCAAGGTCATATCCAGTGACTTTCCAGGGAGTCCATATCCAATGATTCTTGATCACTGCAGAACAAAGGTTGGGTCCTTTCGCTCCAACTTGGGTCACTTCTGAAGGGCATCCCAGCCCCAGAGCTCCCAGAAAGCGTCTGCTGAGTCCTGCCTTGAGATTGCACAGCATCTTAGCTACTCCCTCTGCCCGGTCCTGCCCTTCCTTCCTTCGGTGTCCAGAAGAAAGTCCTTCATGCTGGTCTCATCTCAGGATCTGCTTCCTGGGAAACCCAACCCATGGCACGCCCTCTTCATGGTCCCAGTTTACTCCAGGGACTCCCAGCTCCTGGGCCAGGTGACACCACTTTGTCCTGGAGCCCTAGGGTGGAAGCAGCTTCGTGATGTTTCTAATCTGTGAGTCACCACTACCATGTTTGTTCTGCTTAGTGTCTGCCCTTCCAATACCTTTATGACTAGTTCCCCACATTGCTGTCTTTCTGCTAAACTTGCCAGCCCAGGTTCCATTTTCCTGCCTGGCTCCCAACTGATAGGAAACCTGTATTTTCCCATGCCCAGAGCCCCTCCTCCCAACGTCTTAGTTCAGGATCCTCCCCTGGATCCCTGCAGTGAGCTCCCGAGGCACTAATTTATCTTTTCAGCAAACAGCACCTGCTCTGCACCTGTGCACCTACTGAGTGCACAAAGGAACACCTGTCCACCCTCCCCTCTATCCACTCTGCACAGCTATCAGAGTAACTTTCCTAGAATGTGAACTGGATCACATCAGGCCCTGGCCTGCAACCTTGCAGAGACTCTCAGATAAAATGAAACAATGAAGAGAAGTAGGCCCTCCTCCAGGTCCCACTTCCCTTTCTGGCATCTGTTCTACCCATGCCAGCTCCTGGCAGAGCCCCAAACACATCCGTAAATTCCCACCTCTGCACTTGTGAATATGCTGATCCCTCTCACTGGAATTTCCTCCCCATCCTCTGCCAACCTAGGAAATTCTTTCTCTGAGAGGCTGAGGCAGGAGGATTGCAAGTTTGAAACCAGCCTCAGTAACTTAGCGATCCCCTAAGCAACTTAGCAAGACTCTTCCTCAAAATAAAAAGGACTGGATATTGCTCTGTGGTTAAGCATCTCTGGGTTCAGTCCCCAGTGACAACAACAACAACAAAAATAAAATGAAGAGGGGCTGGGGCAGTGGCTCGGCGGTTATGGTGCTTGCCCGGCATGCGCAAATACACGGGTTCAAACCCCAACACCTACGTACACAACTGAGTGTCAGAGCAACGAAAGCCATGTGAAAAATTCAAAACTCAATAAATGATTCTCTCCATCTCTCTCACTGTCCTTCTCTCTTTAAAAACAAAACAATAATAAAATAAAATGAAAAGAAAAAAGAAACTCCTACTCATCCTTAAAAACACCACTCAGATTTCCCCAGCACCTACAGTCAGATGTAAATGTCCTCCAGCCTGCTGCGGAGTTTTCCATCCAACCACTGTTCATGACCCTTTCCACTCAGCTGAATTCCCAGAAGGCAGGGGTCACAGCTTATTAGGTCACATGTCTCTAGCCCCCAGCCAAGTGTCCATAATAAAAGAGGAGCTTAGTGAGTGCCCTTGAATAAATGTACTAAAGGGCAGAGTCACCCACAGGGAGAGCCTGGGGTGAGAGCAAAAGCCAGCATTTGAGCAGCAGGGGCACTGGAGACTGCACAGATTCCAGACTTAGACATCCAGCCCTGGAAGGCAGTGGGCTGTCGATCATCAGCCAATGCAGAGGCTTAAGCTTTGGGCTTCTGGCCTGCGTGCCCAGGAGGATGCACTGGGGCCTTGCAGGGCCTGACACCAGGTAGGCCCAGTGACAAGAGAGCTAGGATTGTCTTGATTTCAGATCTGGGCTGAGCTTCCAAGGGAGCCAGCGGCTCTTCATGTGCCTCAGTTGCCACCTGTGGATTATCCACCGTGCACAGATGCAAGATTGGCAGGTGTGCGGGCATGCCTCGGATTTGAACATTACTCGTTTAAGTGGATATTCCATAAAGTCTTGCTATATGCCAGAATGGGAAAAAACCAAGGAAAGGAAGATCAAAATCAACCAACAAAATACAGAGGAAAGCAAGATGTGTTAACAGAGGAGCTCTTCCCGTGTTAAAGGATCCTTTACCTTATAGAGGGCTCTAGCAAGCTCCCTTGGTGCAATTAAATGTGGCTTTGGAAGCCAGAATCGCAGCTGACTGCGTGAGAATGTGCATGCGTGTGCGCATGCGTGCATGTCTGGGTAGCCTCAGCACCACGCTAAGCTGACCCCGATGCTCACTACATGTTGAACTGGAGGAAAAGATTGATTTATCTCCACCTTTTCAGGAACTCACTTATTGTGTAACACAAGGAAACTGCATTGGTTTTTCAGAACAAGGTTGGGCTACTGGTGAGCTCAGGCTTGGCTCATGCACACTCATGCCAAGGTAGGTACATGGCAGAAGTGCTGGAAGATTCTGAGTGTCCCACTCCCTGTAGGATGCAGGGGAATTCTCAGTGTTCCCAGGGATCCAGTTCCATCTCCCTGCTTCACTGTACACAGGGCTCCCCAGCTATGTAGCAGGTGTGCTTTGGGTACATTTTATTTCCTGATCCTAAATTCAAAAAAAAAAGAAAAGAAAGAAAGAAAAGTTTTTGGAACATATTCAAGGAAGACTAATTCAAAAGCTAGAAAAGATGTAAACAATTATGATGCTCTTACCATATACTAGACTCTTTCCTATTGTTTAATGTTCAAATCAGTCTTACAAAATAGTGATCATTACCATTTATACAGATGCACAAACAGGCTCAGAGAAGTTGAGTTACTTGTCTAACATCACACAGCTGGAGGACAGCAGATAAAATTGGACCCTGTCTGTCTAGTTCCTAACCACGCTCTTTCTACTTTGTGCATCTCCCAGATCTACTAATGAAGAGAAATTCTATCCAAACACTTCTCTTCCTTGATAGTAAGAGCAGAGATCTTCCTAGGCCAACCCTAGCATCTGTGGGACCTGAACAACAGTGGTCTGTTGTCCCTTCTCCTCCTGCCTTACTTTGACTCTCGCAATGCAAGGGTTTCCAGGGATGCCCAGGACATCCTGATGGATATAACTGAGCTCTAAACTCATACACACCCCAATAGTCCTGCCCCTTGGCCCTTCCTTGACCACCCATGGACCCAGAGGTGGACACAGCAATGTCAAAAGGTCACCTTGAGAAAATAGGCCCAGGAAAAAGACCTCACGTCCTGGAAGCCTGCTGGGGCTTTGGGGGCAAGGAATTCCAGGTCCTGGATACCTGGAATTCAGCCGAGAAGGGCAGTAAGCTCCACGCAGGAGTCCCCTGACGCCGGTGCTGCCTGGCGTGTACGACTGTGCCTGCAGGAGGATGAAGGCTGGGCCCCACCCAGGTGGCCGTGCTAAGGAAGGTTGTGCCCTTCACTGGGACCCTCACTCCCACCTCCTCACACACTCAGTGCTTCCCGTGACTTTCTGCCTCTGTTCCTCCTGGCCTGCTCTTCTAGTAACAGCCTGAGTTGGGGCAGGGACAAACAACACAGTCCAGAGCCTGGAAGGGACAGAAGCCGGGATCAGGAGCACCCCCAGCCTGGGCGGCTGAGGGCCGCAGTCTCTGTGGGCACTTGCTCCACAGCCAAAGGTTCACTTGCAAGCTGTCGGAGTGGCCAGAGCAGAAGCTTCTCGGGGCCAGAGGCCCTGCACCTTCTTCTGTGTCACTCTCTGCACCTTTCTGGCTCCAGGTTCATTTCTGCCCCGATTCCTTACCCAGCGCTGCAGACCAAACTCTCCACCGCTTGGCTGGGAAATCTCCACTCCCCTCGGCTCAGCCCTTAGCTACTGACCAGGCAAGCACTCGCCCTCCGCAGGATCACCTGCAGCCTGGGAAGGGTTGAGGGACGAAGGCAGCAGGGGCAGAAGTTCATGCACATATTCGTCCTCTTGCCAGCGCAAATCGAGAGACTGCCATTGTTTCCCAGCAGGAAATGGAGCAAGTCAGGTCTCACTTTTCTTTTTTCCGTCCTTCCTTTCATTTTTTTTTTTTTTCCTTTTAGTGCTAGAGGCAGAACCCTGGGCTTTGCCCATGCTAGGCAGGTGCTCTAGGACTGAGCTACACTCTGCATCCTTTTATCTCCCTCTCTCTCTCTTCTTAAACTCTCTCCCCCTGGAACCCCGGGGTTCTATGGAGGCACCTCGGTGAGACAGCAGGAGCTGCTGTGAGTTCTAAGCCACCTGTTCTGTTTCCCATCAAATGTTCCATCACGCTTCTCTAATATCTTATTTGAGAAAAGGCTTCCACCACCCCGGCCTGGGTGGTCTCTGAGGTTCCATCCATCATGCTGATTCTTCTATTGAATGCCAGTCACCAACCAGGAGCTCTCCTCGCCCTTGGCCATGTTTTGTGAGCCTGCCGTAGTGCGGGGGCTTCTTTGGAAGTTGACCTATCTAGTTGACCATGGTCCCCACTGCTCCCTAGTGTCTAACACCCACTACCTCATCTTTACATTGGCGGCCTGACTCCTCGCGACCTCTGAGTCCACTTCCCTGGAAGTGTTCCTCGGAGATTCTCTCCTCCCAGGAGATGCTCTGATAGCAGAAAAGAGAGGGGTGCAGAGCCTGGACATGGATGTCCCCCAACCAAGGTGGAGGACCAAGGGCAGCCAGGTGGTTTAGGGATAAGGGCTCCTCAGTCACCTCCTGTCTGCTCAGCCCAGAAGACTATTTTAAAAACCTAGCTGCAACTCTTTGCCACTTCTCCCATCTCAAGGCAGGGCCTCTTGAATCTGGGTGTGCTTTGACCAGTTGAGCACCAGCAAAGGGGGACCCTAGACTTCTGAGATGGAGCCGTAAGCAGCCAGGGAGAGTCTGCCTGGTTCACTGAGACACTGACCATGGCAGCCCTCTGCAGCCAGGTAAGAATCCCGTCTATCTGAAGATCACCTTGTGGGGGAGGTCACAGGCAGGCCCTCCAGATGACAGGGCCACCTGGGACTGCCCTGCACAGTCCCAGCTCCGGCAAGTGAGTGAGGAGGGCACCTCAGGAGAGTGCTTTCACCCAGATGTCCTGGAGGACTAGGTAGGGCCTTGCCCCACATGTGTCCTGACCCCAGAACAGCTTCATGTCCCTTGAGTGCTTTGTTATCCAGCAAGAGACAACCAGGCCAGTTTTCTGGAACCTTTCTGGCTGAAGCAGGAGTCTGTCAAGCTGTTGTCACCAGCTCACCGGACACTGTAAGATGCACGGGGTAGGGTGGGGGAGCCCCCAGGGCTCAGACTGGAAGTGCAGCCATGTGCCAGCAGCCTGACACCCGGAGTACCTGCCGTCCTTCTGGGATCTGTGCAAGCTGAGCTGGTAGGAAAGAAGGTCTTTGCAAACACACGATTTCCTGCAACCCCACGAGCATCCCTCAGGATTTGGAGACGCCCCATTCAGACCTTACAAGTGCCTCCGCACCCTGTCACACGGAGCATTCATCAAAAACATATACAAATACACATCCACACATGCATCCTACGAGCCACTTTTTCCTATTTCTTATTTTTAAAAAAGTCCCCACCTTACTATAACAGGACCTAAGCTCTTTGGCAATTCTGGAGTAAATGATCTTGCCTCTGCAAGCACACATTGTCCCTCAGCCAGCCTCGCTAAGCTGGTGGCCGCCAGACATGACAGTCCCTTCGTTCTCCAAGCAAGTGGGGCCCCATGCATGCAACTGCTTGGTTCTGGAGGATTCCATTTTAAAAAAATTTAGCGGGGCTGGAGCAGTGGTTCAGCGGTTAGAGCACTTTCCTGGCATACACAAGGACCCGGGTTTCCAACCCCAGCACCACATACACAGCTAAGTGTCAGAGAAACAAAGGCCAGATGGAAAAATAAATAAAACTGGCTCTTTTTCTCTATTCCTCTCTCTCTCTTTAAAAAAAAAAAAAAAAAAGACTTTCAGGCCATGGCTCTTCTTCAGTGGTGATATTCCTGAGGAGGGTGGCAGACCAGGGCTCAAGTGGGCCATAGGCAAGTCCCGTTGGTTGCTCACTGCTTGAGGCGTGGAGGTCTCCTCTGCAGGGGCAGCTGCCAAGGGTCTATTCAAACCTTTTATGTAAACCTGATAGACAAAAGCCTGGCTTTGTGTGGAAGGTGTCAGGTGCTGTCCACTCAGCATGTGGGGTCAGGCTGCTCCTTCCGGGCCGACTTCTGCTGGAGGACCACTTGCCTTTGTTGGCAAGGCGCTCGCCTGTGCTGAGCACTGACCCCGTGTCCTTACGCTTTGCAGACGTCATCATTCACCTAATGACAGCCTGCAAGTGGTTTTTATCTCCACTTTCCAGCTGAGGAAAGAGAGCCTCGGAGAGGCTAGGTACCTTATCCGTGAACACACAGCTAGAAAGACAGGATGTCAGAGTTCAAATCCAAGTTTGGCCCACTGCGGGGACTTCATTCCTCTCTCCACTTCCTGTCCTCTCCTGGAGGTTTCAGGGAGGAGGACCTAGCTGCAGTTGACACAGTCCAACTTGCCAAAGACCTTCGCATGTTGGGATAAGCCTGGGCTGGGGCTCAGGAAGGGATCTTTGGCCAGAGTCATTTGTCATTCAGTCCACATCAATTGAACTCCTACTTTGCGCTAAGGATCATGTGAGACACTGGAACAGAAAGAAAGAGATACTAGAAGAGGGACACAGGAGAGAGGCGCCATGGGTCAGTCCCTGGCAACCGTCCTCCTTGAGAGTGGAGTGGCGTCAGAGGCACGGCCACTTGCAGCGGTTCCTGGAATGTGATACAGGATGAGAAGCTTGTTGGTGGAGGCGGCCGGCCGGCAGGCCAGGATGTACGCCTCCGCAGATCAATGAAAACATCACTTTGCCCAGATGAGCCACTCACAGGAAGCCACACTATCAGAAAGTTACTTGTACAAACGGAATCTGCAAATGGGGCGGATGTGAGGTCTGTGTCTCAGCCAGGGTATCTGAGCCATCTCTGCCCCTGAGGGAAAAGTCGTCTCCAGGATGCTTTTGTGATTCTGTTTGCTCTGGTGACACTTCCTTCACCCTCTGCAGAGCACGGAAGGTGTGTTGGTTATGGCAAAGATCTGCTGCTGTAACAAGGACAGCCAAAAGGAAGAGGCTGACAAGCGCAGAGTCCTGCTGCCCTGCAACTCTCTGAGGGGGCCATTCCTGGCCGGCAGAATTTAGGGACACAAGCTCCAGCACCTTATCTGCATGGTCACATCCCGGTTCCTGGGGACCAGAGCACAAAGGAAGCGGGCACTCAGCCTGGAAGTGCCTCCTCCTCTTCATCCCATCCACACTTTGTTATCTGTGCCAATCATGCTCCAATAATACTACATGGAAAAGTCTAGAAATAAAGCAATTAACTGGGTGTGGTGGTGCCTGCCTGTAATCCCAGTGGTTTGGGAGGCTCAGGCAGGAGGATACAAGTTCAAAGCCAGCCTCAGCAACTTAGCAAGGTCCTGAGTAACTTAATGAGACCCTGACTCAAAATTTAAAATAAAAAGGACTGGGGTGTGACTCAGTGTCTAAGCACTGATGAGTTCAGTCCCTGGTACCAAAAAGGAAAAAAAAATAAAGCAATTAATAAGTTTAAATAGCTTTTATTACAATATATTATTAGAATTGTTCTATTTGAGGCTGGAACAGTAGCTCAGTGGTTGGAGTACTTGCCTGGTATTGCGAGGACCTGAGCTTGAACCCCAGTGCCACATACATAACTAAGTGTCAGGGAAATAGAGGCCAGATGAAAAAATAAATAAAATTGCTTAAAGGAAAAAAGGATTGTTCTTTTTGATTACTGTGCCTAATAAACAAACTTTGTCAAAGAATTATGTATAAGAAAAAGGCAATGTGTGTAGGATTTGGTCCCACTGGTGGGTTCCAGCATCCACTGGGGATCTTGGGAAGTAGCCCCCGTGGAAGAAGGAGGACCACTGTATGGCTGCCATCCATATTTGATATATCACAGTGGGGAGAGCAAGCTGTCACATGGTCTCATCTGACTACAGGTCAGCTTTGACCCCAGGAAGATGGAGAGAAGAGGTATAAGTGGACCCCTAACCATCAAATGGCAAATAGGATATTTTCCTATGTAACCATACTCCCCCCTCTTTTTCTTGTGTGTGTGTGTATGGCACAGGAGAGTGAACCCAGGGGCTTCATGAATGTTAGGCAAGTGTCTTACCTCTGTACTACATCCCTAGCCCTTTGTAACAATTTTGTTTTAAGATAAGGTCTAGCCAAGTTGCCCAGGCTGGCCTTGAACCTGTAATCCTCCTAGCTCAGCCTCCCAAGTAGCTGGGATCACAGGCATGTGCCACCACGCCCAGCCTCAAACCTCTACTTAAAGTCCACAAGACAGCCTGGGGGAGGTGTCAGGGCTGGTTGGTGCACCAGCCAACCTTGGTGAGGCCCTTGTCTCCATCCTAGGAGTGAGTGCCCTGTGGGGCTGGCCTCAGCTTGGCTGAAGCAGGCCAGGTATCACATCTGAGGGTGACAATGTTCTATGAAGGAGGAAGACAGTGCTCCCGGAGCCCCACCCACCCCTGCAGACATCATGCTCTCTCATAGTTCAGGCCAGACTTGGGTCTCTTGCCCTTATCAGAACCAATCACTGTGCTATAGGCTGACTTGTGTCCCCCTAATTCCTATGTTGAAGTCCTAATCCCCAGCAGGCCAATGTTTGGAGCCAGGGCCTTTCAGGAAGTAATTAAAGTGAACTGAGGTCATATGCCTCATGAAATGAGATCAGGACGCAGAGGCCACAGGCTGAGGGAGGATCACGTGAGGACAGAAGGGAAGGTGCAGCCTGCAAGTCACCCAGAAGTCCTCACAGAACCCCACCCTGTGGACACCTTGATCTTCAGCCACCAGAACCGTGAAGCAATGCGCTTGCCTTTGGCGGCTGAGCAGGCTGTGTAACCAGAGATCGGTGCATCCATCCGGTGAACTCACGGTGGACCCTGGGCAGTCACGGCTGTAAGACAGAGATGTCTGGGCTCTGGGGCAGCAGGAGATGGGGTGGCTGCAGCGGCATCAGTACTGGGGCATCACCCACAAGCCCCCACCCCTGGCCAGCTCTCTCTGCATGCCAGGCCCCTTTCTATCTCTTGCCATCAAACTCGAGCAACTCTGAAATTCAATTCCTGCTTCCCAAATTACTCTCTCCAGTTCTTGTTCTAGAGGTTGCTGCAGTTCTCGCTAGGATTTTGGGGGTCTTCACCAGCCTCTCTCTCATACCCACCCCGGTTTCCTCCACTGGAAACCAGTTGCACCCCCTGGGTGTGGTGCATCCTGCCTCACCCCTGCTACATACAGTCCCACTTCCAAGTCTGGGGGGGCGGGCAGCCCGCACTGGTAAGTATTTTAGGATCAGCTCTTGGTGTAGTGTTCGTTCATTTGCACTGTGGCCCATCTGAAGCTACACAAGAGGTCCCTGAACAGGAAGCCAGGAAGAGGCACACCATTGAAAGGTCCAGCAGGCCACTGCTTGGGGACACCTCCCCATTGCCTTCAGGCATGACAATGAGCAGTCTCATCTGTTGAGTCCATGTCACCAGTGATGGTGAATGAATGCTTTGGGGTAGGGGAGGGTTAAAAATGTTCCCTGGGCGCCTGGGTGGGAACCTGGAAGTGAACAGAGGGCATGGGAAAAATCGGAGGGCGCGGCTTCCTGTGAGGGTACCCTCCTCCTTTTGTTCCCAGGCTGCAGGATAAATGCCACTGTAAAGAATAAAGTGGAAGTAGGGTCCAGCTGAGGTCTGGCGGGTGAGGAGTCCCACTGCCAGACTCCGGGAGGGGACGGCCCCTTTGCCCCTCCCCCCACGCCTCCTCAATCGCTTCCTCTGTTCCCTGAGCTCCGCTTCCCCCCAGCCGCATCCCAGCCCAGTCATGATAAAGAGTGCCATCGGCTCTTCCTCTGCACCAGGAGGTGTGCTGGGCGGGCTGAATTCACACCACTGTCACCCAGACTTGGTGGGCATAGTCTCATCCCAAAGATGGAGGTCAGGAAGGTCGGAGGAATGGGTTCAAGGTCATGGTGACAGGGCTTGGTTTTCCACAATGCTTCTGAGGTCAGAAAGGCCACCCAGAATCAAAGAAGAGAGTAGTAACAATGATGGG
The DNA here is from genome assembly GCA_004027875.1 of Aplodontia rufa. NCBI lineage: Eukaryota > Metazoa > Chordata > Mammalia > Rodentia > Aplodontiidae > Aplodontia > Aplodontia rufa. The sequence continues at coordinate 13,356 of PVKS010005488.1, read as the reverse complement.
GCTTGTGGTTACTGAGAACTTACTTCACTAAAAAGTGAGGACGTGTGTATGTGTGTAAGATATATGTGTATACACACACACACACACACACACCCCTATCTTCTTGATCCTCATAACCTAATAGATAGGGTTAGACTATGGTTCTCATTCTGCCTAGGCTCAGAGAGGCTGTGCAGTTTGACCTGGACACAGCAAGTGAGTGGCAGGGTAGGGAGTTGCCCTGACTCCATTCACACAGCCCTCCCCGCACCCAACTCTCCAACCTGGCAACCCCTCCAGAGAAGCAGCCCTCTCCCAGGGTGTCTGGGGTAGATCCGAGGTCCCTGTGCTCCTGCCACGGACACTGTCTGGGTGGTGGGAAAGGAAATCTCTCTCCTTCCCTGCAGAGCCCAACCTCCGGTAGGCTGAGCCAGCACCTGGGCGGGAAGAGGGGAGAATGAGGCTATTCAGAGAGTTTTCCTGATGCAATAACTGATTGCAAAACCCTCGCATCCCTGAGCAATTTATGGAGGGTGGTGACTCGGAGCAGCAGCAGGAAACCCCAGACTCCTCCAGCTGCCAGGAACCAGACTGCAGGTCACAGGCCAGTGCAACAGAACAGTTAACCCCGGGGCTGGGGCGCCAGGAAAGCCCAACGATCTACCAATGCCTCTTCACCCGGCTCCCCACACCCCGGTGCCAGTGACCACAAGGTCCTCCCAGGCAGGTGAGGCCAAGTCTCAGTTTACAGGTGGACACTATAACTGGCAGAAACGTAGCAGAAACGTTCAGATCTGACTTCCAGACTCTGGTCTGGTGCTCCTTCTCCACTATTGGGGTGGCACTGTTAAGAGGGTCTCAGCAAGAACAACAGGCCTGTAGCCAGACTGACCCAAGTGCAAATCATGGCTCTGCAACATCATGAGGTTAGCAAGTCAGCTAACCTCTCTGAGCCTCTCTGAGCCTCCACTGCCTCCTCTGTCTGCGGGGCAGGGTTACGAGTCAGAGCTGGGGCTCTGTGTCAGAAGGCAGGCTTCAATCTCAGCTGATGAGCCACTCCCCCTGTTCCCTCATCTGTCAATGAGGATTCTCAGCCGATGCAAGGATGGCCCTACGTTAGCACCTGGGCAAAGTGAAGAGAGAAGAGTCCTGAGGTTTAAAAGACACAGCCTGGTTCTTGTGTGTGAGAGGCTGGGGAAGGGCAGGAGGGCTCTCCCACCCCAGACAGAATTGAACCTTCTAAAAGCGGGGAGGAGCAAGAGAAGAGGCCCCAGGATGCACTGGGCCTGCTTTGGGTGTTTTCTCCTGGAACAATCACCTGGCCTTCACCTGGGGCCCGTAGCCACCTCCGTTAGCCACTCCTGACCAAGGCCCCTCGGAAGAAACCACCTCTTCCTGGCCAGGGTGGAGAGAAGGTGAAAGTGTCACCATGCACCAGCCTTGGAGTTTCATAACTGCCGTGAGTCACCACTCGCCGAGGACCTGGCCCAGCGACAAGAGTGCTGGGTCCCTTGGCGAGGATGGACTCCAGGGCCTTTCCAGGCACTCTCTCTCAGTCCCTCCCAGGCTCCCTCCGCCAGAAGGATGGCCTCTGGCAGTTGGTGTTGAAGGGATTCAAGGTTAAGGAGAGCAAACAGAACATGCTGGGACCCAGGTCACGAATTTCCCTATTGAACACCATTTGTCTTCTCAATTCTTGTCCACCACAAGTCCTTTCCCAGGTGACTCAGAAGCCTGGTAACTTGCATGCATTAGTTAGGAGTTTAATTTGTAAGAAACTAGAATCGTGGCATTATAACAAACAGGGGTATACACATATGGGGATATATATATATACACCCATATACAAGTGTGTGTGTGTAAATACATAAATATACACACACATACACAAAAGAAATTCAAAACTGAACCAGTGATGTGAAAGCCAAACATACCTTGATTCTAAAGAAAAAGAAGAAGAGGGGGAGAAGGAGGGGGAGGAGGAGGATGGGAGGGGAAGGGGAAGAAGGAAGAAGAGAAGAGAAAAAGAAGAGACAGAAGAGAAAGACAGAAGGTTGCGTGGTTGAATGGGATGGTAGGCAGAAGGAAGGGAGGCAGGAGGGAGGCAGGAAGGGAGGGAGGGAGGCTCTGGCCAGCAGCTGTAGATGGGGCCGGTCCTTAGAGGGAATGGCCAGGCCTTGCACAAAGCACCCCCCTGCCCTGCTGTGCTCGCCCCTGCCCGCCCTGCTCCTCTGGGCAGCATCCAGCCATGGCTGGTGGGGGGTCCTCTGGCGGAAGGACAGAGAAGGGCAGGCCAGCGCATGGCTCACCCAGAGCGCCAGGCCTTGCTCCGGAGCAGTCCGGGATCTGGGGTGAGACCCTCAACTCCGTGGGGCCTCACTTGGCTCTTCTGTAAAGTGAGGCGAAGAACTGGCCTCCCACTGAGGCTGGGCTCCACCCCAGCACACCTCTATCACTCACACCTGCGCAGCTCGGGGGCCCCCCCAACATCCTGCCTCACTCCCCTCTCACCTGCTTCTCAATCCTCCCCACTGCCATCTCCCATGGACCCACGGCAGCACTCAGGTGGGACCCAGGAGGGACAGGAGGGAAGGAAAGAATGGAGGCAGCTAGAAGAGCATCTAAAAGGAAGAATTCTGGTCCTGGCCTGTGTTTGAGTTACAACTTCTTAGCTGTGTGACCTTGGCAAGTCACTTACCACTCTGGGCCGCAGTTCTCTCACTTATAAAGTGAGGATAATAACAGTGCTCATCTTACAGGGTTGCAATGAGGATTAAAAGAGTTACTATTTATAAGGCCTTCAAACAGTACCTGGTGCATAAATCTTATTGATAAAATAATTAAGGTGACAATAATAGCAATCGCTTACTGAAACTTACTGAATGCAGCACCTGTCTGGCTCTGGCTGAACACTGTCACATGCCAATGACATCTCCCAAGGTCCCCTGTTTTGGGAACACACCCACAGAGGGTGAGACTCGCTGAAGGTCACAGTTGGCAAGGGCAGAGTCTGGTCACACTTGCGCGTGGAGTCAGCTGGAACTTTTATTCACAGCTGGAGTCTCTCTAGGGAGCACCCTAGTCAGGGTCGCTTGTCTCTGACAGAGGTAATAAGTCACCATGGTGCATGAGTCAAAAGAAACCCCAGGAGCAAAGTCATTGAAGGAGGAGTTTGCCTGTGCTGCGTCAGGATCCTCTTTTTCCGGGACAAGATCTGATCTCTTGCTCCGAGCACTGCCCCCTCCCTCCCCTCGCCGACCTTGATCTACAGCTGCTGCTCTGCACATCCAGAGAGGCCCTGGACCCCATTCATGGCTGCCTGGTTGAGCATTAAGGGAGGGGGCATGGCCCTGGCAGGGGGGCTCCAAAGTCCTGTCCTTAGCCTGGCCTAGCACTGCCCTACTTCCCTCCCCTTGGCCTCAGTTTCCCCATTTGAGGGATAAAGGCTTACAATTTCTAACTAAAGCAGTGATTCCCAGCCTGACTCATTACCTGGGGAGATTGTTATAACACCTGTGCCTGTCCATCCCCAGGGGCTCCGGGTTGGTGGATTCAGAGTGGGGGGCTCATCTCACTGTCAATCAGACAGGGCTCTCCAGGGAGGAGAACCCAGAGGGCGGCAGGGTGGGATGGGGAAGACTGTAGTAGGGAATTGGCTCACACAACTGTATAGACTGACATGTCCCCAGGCATGCAGTGGAGGAGACTCGGGGGCTGTTCCAGCATGAAGGTTGTCAGGCTGGACACCTGGCAAGGTTGAATTTTCATTTTGAGTCTATCTCTCTCTCTCTCTTAAAAGAAAAAAAGAGAGAGAGAGAAAGAGAAAGAATCAATTTCATTTAGTTTTTCATGTGGCTTTTGTTTCTCTGACACTTCACTGTGTATGTGTACTGGGGTTCGAACCTTCGTCCTTGTGCATGCCAGGCAAGTGCTGTAACCGCCAAGCCACCGCTCCAGCCCTCATTTTGAGTCTTAAGTTGGGATAAAAAAACACTATCCCAGCTCCAAGACCACCAGGCAGGAAAACTGGTCTTTCTCGGAGGAGGGCTGGCCTGCGGTTCTCATGGGGCCCCCCCTGACTGGGTGAGGCTTATCCTCAGTGTGGGCGGGGGCTGCTTTGCTCAGTCTGCTGATTTAAAGGTCAAAATCTTCCTAAAACATTCTCACAGAGATGCCCAGAATGTTTGGCCAAACGTCTGGGAGTCCTATGGCCCAGTCAAAGTGACATAAAATTAACCATCACAGATACCGCGGGGCTGATTCCAGGTGAGTCTAAGAACCGCTGGACAAAGCCTGCAGGAATAGAGAGGGATTTTCTCTCACCTGCAATAAATGAGAAAAACAAGAGCGAGGCCAGTTTCCCTTAGAGCTGCAGGGGCTCCATTCAAAAATACCCTTTATCGGGACTGTATCTTTCCTGTTCCAGAGCAACTCATGTCCTTTTTAGGATAAGAGTCAACGGTTGGAAGTAGCATTTTTATTTCATTTTTAAAAAGTGCCTGCTATCCGTGGCTACTGACTGTACTCAAAGGAGCAGGTGCTAAAGCCTTCATCACCAGCACAGTGCCTTTGGGGAGTGCTGGTGGAATTTGGGAGGTGGGCACTGGTGGGAGGTATTTGAGCCACTGGAGGCGAGCCCTGGAAGGGGACTGGGGGACCCTAGCCCCCTGCCCCCACCCCGCACTTTTCTTTCCTTCTGGCTACGAGATGAGCAGCTCCGCTCTGCAGCACCAGGATGTGCCACCTCCCCATGGGCCCAGAGCAATGCGGACTTGTGGAGTGGAAGATGCAGTGACCCGGCAGAAAACCAAGCAACAGGGCAGGGCCGCGTACACCTCCCCGAAGAAGCTGGACTTGCCTTTCAGGGCTGCTCTTGTAATTGAGGATTAAAAAATCACTCTGGAGCGGTGGAGAGGAGGAGGTGAGAATGAGGGCAGAGACTGGGGCAGCTTCAAAGACTACTGCACCAGTTCCAGCAAGAGAGGAGAGAGCCGAACAGGACAGTGGAGAGGAGGGATCAAGGGAGAGATGCAACTAGCCATTCTTTGGCTCTGACTAAGGCTGCTTCTGGGGTGTTGAGGGGGAATGGCGGCCTCCCCACGTACACCAGGAACCTGTGGCTGTGATCAGCTCCGCCAAAGAACCATTGCAGGTGTTATTACCCTAAGGATCTCCAGATGAGACCACTGGATGTCCAGAGAGTCCCTATGTGCAGTGATGAGTGTCCTCGCAAGAGCCACAGAGGCAAAGGTCGTGGAACATGGAGCGATGCAGCCACCAGCCAAGGAACACTTAGAGCCATTAGAAGCTGGAGAGCCAGGGGGATCTCGCAGGAGCCCTTGGAGGGCACAGCTGCGCTGACACATTCACTGGGGCTCTGGCCTCAGAGCTGAGAGAAGCCGCTGCGTCGTTGGTAGTGCTCGAAGCCCCACGGTCCAGCGCCCTGTGCAGTCTAGCTGTGCCGGCCAGGCCCCACATGGTCCAAGGCCCTAGGGAGCCAACGCAAGGGTGGACCAGGTTTCCAAACAGATCCCACGGCTCCCAGCCACAGACCATAGCACGTCAAACTGCAGCCAGAAAAGCCTTTGCTCAGGCCCGGCCTCATGCTAAAAAAAACAACCTCTGGTGCGTTGCCACATGAGGATTAGTCAAATAATTATGAGCACTGACTCCCCCTGAGTAACTCAGCTGGGCTGACAGCAGAGGCCTCCGCAGGGTGAGCAGAATCATCGCCCGGTCAGGGAGGAAAGGCAGCGTCAGATACCTCTCAGGAAAGGTCCAGCTCCGTGGGAACGTGCAAGAAGCCAGCCAGGCTCTCATGGAGACGGCACACCCCAAGCCCGAACCAGTCAGGCCAACACAAGGCCACCAGCCGGCCACACCCTGCACCCGGCTCAGGGCCTCAAAGCCCTTCTGTCCAGCAGTCCAGGAGCAACCCTGCCGCAGGGCAAAGAGCCGACCAGCGCTCTCTACACGCTGCTCCATGGCGTGCAGGAAGGGCAGGCAGGGATGTCCCCGCATTAGAGGCCGGGGACACCCAGTGTGGCAGAAAGTGCAGGGACTTTGGGATCTAACAAGCCAGGTTTGTGTTCTAGCACCTTCTACTTCTTCTCCTTCTTCTTCTTCTACTTCTTCTCCTTCTTCTTCTCCTTCTCCTTTTTTTTAATGAGAGAGAGAGGGACAGTGAGAGAGAGGGAGGAAATCAATTTTATTTAGTTTTTCATGTGGCTTTCGTTGCTTACTCTCATTTGTGTACGTATTGCTGGGCTTCGAACCTGCATCCTTGCGCATGCCAGGCAAGTGCCATAACCGCTGAGCTACCACTGTAGCTCCCTAGCACCACTTCTTAAAAAGCCACCTGCTTCTGGACAACTTAACTCATTTCACTGAACCTCAGCTTCCTCGTCTCTAAAATGGGCTTGATGATACCCAGATGTTATTTAGAAAATTAACTGAACTGACATATGCCAAATGCCTAGCACATAGTAGGTGCTTCAACCCACTGGCAAATACATGAGCACCTGGGTGCCAAGTGCTGGAGACGCTGGCATACAAGGGGGCTGCCATCGTCATGACAGCCCAGCGTGAGAAGGCTCGGCGGGGACAGGAAGTGTTCTAGGAGAACCCAGTGGTGAGCAGAGGCAGGGCAGTGATCATCCCAGGCTTTAGACCCCACACCCGCTGCCCCCTCTCCCCCAGGGTGGCACGTCCCACAGCAACCAGGTCAAGGTGAAAGAGTCCCCAGAGTAGTGTCTCCTCTTGGAGGCTCCCAGGCCTTCCTGCTGAGCAATGGGCATCTGAGCTTCCTCTGCAGAGGGCTCAGCTTGGGGCACACAGTGTACCTCACTCACCTGATGCTACATACTGGGTCATTCCTGGTTTGTGGCTATTATAAAGCTGCTCTGAATATTTGTGAACAGGACTTTATGTGGGTGTATTCGTTTCTCCTTGATAAACTTCAAGGGGTATGGCTGGATAAGAGACCAACGTTAAAGTCCTTAAGAAACTGCCATGCTGTTCTCCGAGGTGGTAGTAGCATTTTTATGTGTTTGTTCTTGTTTTTGAGTCAGGGTCTCGCTATGTTACCCAGGGTTTTAGTCAGCTTTTTTGTTGCTATAACTAAAAGATCTGACAAGAAAATTGTTAGAGGATGAAAGGTTATTTGGGGGCTCATAGTTTCAGAGATCTAAGCCCATAGAAGGCCGGCATCATTCCTCGGGGCTAGAGGTGAGGCTGAATGAACATCATGGTGGAAGGGGGTGGTGGAAGGAAGCAGAGATAGGAACTAAGCTCAGCTCACCAAATATATACCCCAAAGTCGCGCCCCCAAGACCCACCTCCTCCAGCCACACCCTACCTGCCTTCAGTCACCACCCAGTTAATCCCTATCTGGGATTCATTCACTGACTGGGGTAAGGCACTCAGAACGCAACCATTTCACCTCTCAGTGTTCTCGTGTGGTCTCATACATATGAGGACACCCTTCATCCAAGCCATAACACCCAGGGGAGTCTTGAACTCCTGGCCTGAATTGCTCTCCCTTCTCAGCCTCCTGATTAGCTGGGTCTACAGGTGCACATGAAAACTCCTAGCCCTGTACTGCTATTTCTTTTTTTTTTTTAAAGAGAGAGAGAAAGAATCAACTTTATTTATTTTTCATCTGGCCTTTGTTTCTCCAACACTTAGTTGTGTATGTGGTGCTGGGGTTTGAACCTATGTCCTTGCACGTGGCAGGCAAGCACTCTGACGGCTGAGCCACCACTCCAGCGCCTATGGTTTATCTCTTAACAGTGTCTTCTGGCAGCGGAATTTTTTTAAAAAATTTATATGAAGTTCAATTTATCCATTTATTTTATGATTTATTCTTTTAGAGTGGCATCTAAGAAATCTTTCCCTAACCCAAGGTTATAAAGGTGTGCTTCATTTCTTTTTTTACTCTAGCAGTTTTATGGATTTCATCTTTATATTTAGACCTATAATCCATTTTGAGACAAATTTTACAGATGGCCTGGATTCAAATTCTTTTTTTTTTTTTTTAAAGAAAGAGGGACAGTGAGAGAGACAGAGAAAGGGAGAAACAACTTTATTTAGTTTTTCACATGGCCTTAGTTGCTCTAACACTTAGTTGTGTACGTGGTGCTGGGGTTTGAACCCGGGTCCTCGTGCTTGCCAGGCAAGCGCTGAAACCACTGAGCCACCGCTCCAGCCCTCAAATTCATTTTGTAGAATGCAAATGCCCAATTATCCTACCCTAATTGGTGATAAGATTATCTTTTCTCCACACATTTGCCTTCACATCTTTGTTGTAAAAAAATCAGTTACACTCCCTGCCCCCCCCAAATCAGTTACCCGTATATGCGTAGATCTGTTTCTGGACCCTATTCTGTCTCACGGATCCATTTGTCTCTCTCTACAACACTGCAACATCTCAACCTCTGCAGCTTTATAATGGGCTTGAAGTCGGGTTCAGCTTGCCTCCCAGTCTTGTTTATTTTCAAATTTATTTGGCTGTTCCAGGTCCTTTGCTTTTCCGTGTGAGTTTCACTATCAGTTTGTCAATTAAAAAAAATGTGTTGGGATTTTGCATCTAGTAGCTGTTCAGAAAATTATTCAGAACTTCAGTCTTGATCATTAACACTGCTCCAGTGCTTCAGTTTTTCAACCTTCAAGCTAACTCTCAACAAGCCTGTGACATGGCTTTGCTCGAGTCCTGCATTGTGCAGTAAGGGAATCCCAGGCTCTGAAAAGCAGAGACCGATCCTAGAGGTCACACTGCCTGTGAATGGCAGAAACCATCGTGGAATGAATGCATGTCATCAGACTGCAGACCCAGGCGCTTCGGTGCTAGCCCTCCTCTGTGTAGGAGTCTCCAATAAATTCTTTTTCTTTTTTTTTTTTTCAGAAAGAGAGAAAGAATGAACTTTATCTAGTTTTTTCATATGGCCTTTGTTTCTTTGACACTTAGTTGTGTATATATGGGGTTTGAACTCAGGTCCGTGTGCATGCCAGGCAAGCACTCTAACTACTTAGCCATGGCTCCAGCCCCTCCAATATACTCGTTTTTATGTTTTTTAAGGTAGAGGGAGATAGAGAGAGAGAATCAATTTTATTTATTTTTCCATCTGGCCTTTGTTTCTCTGACATCTAGTTGTATTTGTGGTGCTGGAGTTCGAACTTGGGTCCTTGCACATGCCAGGCAAGCGCTCCAACAGCTAAGCCACCTCTCCAGCCCCTCCAATATATTATTTTTTATTTTTATTTTTTAGAGAGAGGGACAGTGAGAGAGAGAGAGAGAGAGACAGACAGACAGAGAGAATCAATTTTTATTTAGTTTCTCAGGTAGCTTTTATTGCTCAGACACTCAGTTGTGTACATGGTGCTGGGGTTTGAACTCGTGTACTCGCCCATGCCAGGCAAGTGTGGTAACTGCTGAGCCACTGCTCCAGCCCCCAATATATTATTAAGTTTTTTCTTTTTTTTTTTTTTTTTTAAAGAGACAGGGACAATGAGAGAGAGAGAGAAAAAAGAAACAATTTTTATTTAGCTTTTCATGTGGCTTTCATTGCTCCAAGACCTTGCTGCATACATGGTGCTGGGGTTTGAACTCATGTCCTCACGCTTGCCTGGACAAGTGCCCTAACCGCTGAGCCACTATTCCAGCCCCACCTTCCCATATATTCTTAACGTTCCAAAAGTTTAATAAGCTGGATGAAAGGAAGCAGCGTTGTTTTGGTAACCTTTCTAACGTCTCTTCCAAAGGCGGATGCCATGCGAGTGTATTTCCGTTGTCCTTATTTGAACGCCTTCCTCTGGCTTCCCTAACACGTGGGCGACAGTCTTAATAGGAAAACCATATGCCATTGTTCCCTTTCAACTTTCTTTCTTGGCAACAACGCAGCTCCATGGAGGAAAAGGGGAGAGGAAATAGGGACGCATCACAGAAGGAGGGATTCCGGTTTTGAAGTAAGGAAGAGCTTCCGGAGAGTGAAGGCTGCCAAGCTCTGGATTGAAATGCCAGGAAGAATGAGCACTTTTTCCAGCCTGGAAATCCTGAGGCTGCCTTCTCCCCAAGGGAGCGATGGCCCCCATGCTCCCTGTCCTCAAAGGCCGTTAGCAGCCAGTCATTCCGCCTTCTGGGCGGATTCTCTCAAGTGACAGCTATGTGGATTCCCAGGCTAGCCCCCACATCCACCCATGGTGGAGGAGACACTGGCAGCACACAGAAGTGCTGAAAGACTGGTTTGTCTTGTGCCAGTTTCCCTGGAAACAGCTCCTGAGATGGAGGAGTGCGTGTGCAGGGGGTTAGGAGAGCTCTCCAGATGGTCTGGGAGGGATGACCGGAGCTGGTGGGCAATGTGACTGACGAGTCCACAGCCTCAAAAGGTGGTCCTTTGGCAACATGTCCCTCTTCATCTCCCAGGCCCCTTAGTCATTGGGAGCCAGCTGCTCCAGGGGAAGGACTCACTGTGAGCCTTCTGCAGGGACGCTCCTGGATGTGAGCATCCGGGGCCACGTGTGGGCAGGTGGGACGGTCACACCATACACGCTGCAGGGACTGAGAAGTTCCTGGATCTCTCCTCGGTTCTTCACTGTTCCATGGAATCAGACCCCTGGTGTCCCAGTTCAGAACAGCAGGAACACAGCCCTGGAAGCCCCCGTGATGCGGCAAGTCCACTATTATCTCACCCCAGGAAGAGTAGAAAGGACCTCCATGGGACAGCATCAACCTCTAGAAGCCGTCCTTCCTGGACGTGTCTGCACCCAGCTGTGTCCATGCTTCAGCCCCTGCTAGACTGAGTCCCACGAGGATGAGTGACAGTGCCCTGGTCACTGTCCTGCAGAGGTGGAGCCCCATACAGCTGGTCTCTGACTTCTGATGGTTCAGCCGGGTTACAATTTGTCGATTTTACACCGATATGGAAGGAACGTACATTCAATAGAAATCACACTTCAAGTTTTGCTCTTTTCCCGGGCCAGTGAAATGCCGTGTGCTCCTCTCTAGTGATGCTGGGCTGCTCCCATCAGCCCCAACCGGGGGAAGGAATGAATACTCCACAGTGCGCTGCGTCGAAGAGGTTCCCGAGATGTTGCCCTCCATCACCAAGCAGGCTTCGTGCTGGGTGATCTGCAGGCGGGTGCACAAGTGCCCGGCACGTTCCGGGCAACCGCCGATGCTGGGGTGCTCCGGGAGCTCAGGGGCGTGGGATGGCTTTTCATCTTGTGTATTGTGAGCACACTGACCCCGTGGAAAGCCGGGGAGCAGCTGCTCGCATGAGATGCAGAGCTGTGTCCCTGGCTGGGCCCTTCGCTTCCTAACTTTCTCAGTAGGTTTGTCCTGAGGTTGTGCTTCCACGTTCACTATTCTCAGGGCTTGTCCGGAAGACAAGATAATTCTAGAACTTGGTGATTTCTTTCCTGTCACCTGGTGATTGGCTCCTTGGCTGATTCATGGACCCGATAAATTGATTGCCAGCCCCCCAAGAAGCTCCCTCCCACCATCACTGCTCTATCCACAAGTTTCTTCAGGGAAGAGGGAAGGGGAAGTGCCCCCCACCACACCCCAAGTGTGCACCCCTGAAGGGCTAAGCTGCTGCTTCTTCTTCTTCTTCTTCTTCTTCTTCTTCTTCTTCTTCTTCTTCTTCTTCTTCTTCTTCTTCTTCGAGGACAGTGAGAGAGAGAGAGAGAATCAATTTTTATTTAGTTTTTCACGTGGCTTTCGTTGCTCAGACACTTAGTTGTGTACGTGGTGCTGGGGTTTGAACTTGCGTACTTGCGCATGCCGAGCCACCGCTCCAGCCCCTGGAAGTCTAAGCTTTTAGCTGGGATCTGGGCAGTGTGGTCAGGACACAGAGCCCAGGAGAGGCAGGGTGGGGCTATCACAATTCCTGCTTTCATTGGTTCCTTTAGCGAATGTTTGCAGTTGTCTCCCAGGTACAGTGGGATCCAGAGCAGCTCTATCTGTGTGGCCCAAAGGCAGGGTGTTGGGGCAGGGAGAGGTTGCAGGGGACAGAAAGAATAGACAGGAAGGGCAGAGGCTAAGAAGGGAACAGCGGGAGTTGGGGTGGGGGGTTGATGGACCAAACCACCAGAACCAGCAGTGTCGGCAAGAAGAACTGGAGTAGGTCACAGCTGAGACAAAGCCAACAGCAGTCCCTGTGGGCATCACCCAGGGTGGCACCCAGCCTCCCACAGCTGCAGCAGCTGGTCTCACCCTGACCTGCCTCCCCATCCTGAGCCAGGTGAGGCCTGTTCTTCCTCACCTGGCTCAGGTCTTTGCCTAGACACCTACCTGTCCTCAGGTGGCCTTGCCCCCTCACCTGGGGACAGCTCCTCAACCCTTCCCTCCTGCCTGCCCTATTGATCCCCTGGCCCCACCCCTGACTCACCCTTCAGTCTCCCCTCACTTCTTGCCTGGGGTACACCGAGGTATCCCAGGATCCCAGATGCTGGGCTCGTGGAAGTTACTGAGTAAATATTTATGGAATGAAATCCTATGAAACCCAAGGAGAGCCCCTATTCATTAAACGTGTCACACTCTGTTCTCTCATTTATCCTCACAATGACCTTCACATTACAGATGAACAGAGGCCAAAGGTCTAAATAAAGCTGCAACAAGTATACATCTCCTAAGGGGCAGAGCTGGGTGCAAACCCTTGGATCTACAATTGCTGGTGAGTTCGCTGGGAAAGCCCTTTAGCATTTCCAAGAAGAGATAACTCTGCAAAGGGGATGTGTTTTCAAGTCCCTCTCCACCTGGTGCACAAACAAACATTTTGAAGACTGAATTCCGGCAATGACATTTCCAAATTCACAGGGCAAATTTGCCAAAGTGGTGGCACAGGTCAAGGTATTGGCAGAATCCTTGCTCACACACGGGGCCATGAATTTATTAGTAAATCTGTGGGGTGCAGCCCCTGGAAATGGGGATGCACTTTCCCATACCTGTGTGGGGTGGTTCCCAGGCTAGCCCAGGAAGCCCATTAATTCTTGATCCTTCCTGAGGCACTGAGCCTCAAGGCCAAGAGTCCAGGAGAGCTAGATGAGGGCTGCTGGTGGGATCAATGATAGAAAAAAGTGCTTTCTTCCTAGGAGCCTATTCTTAAAGAAATTGCCCTATGTGCATTCTTAGTTGAGCTGTGAAAAAATAAGGGCACAGAGAGTGATAGACAGACCACCTCCAGCCCCCGAGGGGGTGCAAGAGGCCCTCTGCTTTCATTTCACAAGTGGGGTCTGAGGCTGAGAAGGGTCAGGGACTCGCTACAAATCCTGTGGCCAGTCTCAGGGCTCCAGGGTGACTCTCTTCAGCGTGCCAGTCCCCAGGCTTGTTCTGCCACTGGTGGTTTGGGAAAGACTGTGATGCATAGCAGTTGAGAAGCT
>PVKS010005487.1:0-84714 GCA_004027875.1 Aplodontia rufa | reverse complement strand
AAAAAAAAAAAAAAAAAAAAAAAATCCTTTCTGGGCCTGGAGTGGTGACTCAGCAGTTACAGCGCTTGCCTGGCATGCTCAAGTACATGGGTTCAAACCCCAGCACCCACGTACACAACTAAGTGTCAGAACAACAAAAGCCATGTGAAAAACTCAATAAAAATTGATTCTCTCTCACTGTCTTTCTCTCTTAAAAAAAAATCCTTTCTTAGGGACTTAAATGTAAGGGAGACACATATATTAAATAAAATTAACAAATATTTATTGAGTACCTACTCCAGGCAAGGTATTGTGGTTTGGCCCTCTCTGGAACCAGTGCCATATAATGTATGTATTAAGTCTATCAAAGACACTCAATGTGACAGTGATGATGTATGCAAAGTGCCTAAAAAGACTGGTTTGATTAACATTTGTTTCCCCCAAATGCTTATCAGAGGAGTGCTGAGGGTGGGGTGGAGGTGTGGGTGGGAAACTGTTGGGGAATATTCAAAAAGATTGATTCTTTTTAAAAAGGAACACAATGAATTTGCTATTTTCTGACTCATCTATAGCTCTTCATAGTGGAAGTATCCAAATTCTATTTTCCTAGTGAAATTATATTTGTCCTGCTTGAAAACACTCTTGCAAATTTTCTTAAAGAAGAACCTTTACAAGTAAGTTAGAATCATTTCTGTTTCTTAAATTGAGATTGATCAGAAATGTTTTTCACGGCTACTGAGCCAGAAATGAGGTAGATTACACAAAATTCAAGCTATGAACTCTTATGTATTTCCAAAAGTGGAGCAGGAGTTTGGCTCTACCATTTCTAGCAGGTAGTGAAGAGGGAAATAGGACCAGTTACAAGACCCAGTATGTTCAGGAAAGGAAACGCAAACCAGATGCTTAATTAAAGGACAAAAACATGATCACTGACCAAGACAGGAGGAGGGAGAAGGGCTGGGGGAGGGGTGCAGATATTGGCCAAATTATTGTGTCATATTGTGTGCTTGTATGCATATATAACAATAAATCCCAGTATTATGTACAACTTTAATGCACCAATTTAAAAAATATGGTTGCCGAGATAAGAGAAACGTGTCCCATAGATGGTTTTAGAAAGGATTGCAGTGTAACAAATAATATCTATATAGCACCCTTTAGTAAATGTCACTGCCTCATTCTCTTATTTTAAATTTAACCTATGTTGCTGAATTGTTTGTTTTCATAAGAACATTAAATCCATTTTGGAGCACAGTCAGTATGTGGGGAAAGAGAAAATACACCTCTTAGAAAAGTAAACGGAGAAACACCCTTTTGGAGACCTATTTTTACTTAGTTTGCTACATATCTGCTCACTTTCACTGTATTACTTTTTTTAAAAGATACTTTGAGAAAACCTTCTTCACTCTACAAAAATAAGTCCTTTCGGATTTCTGTTCCAGAGAAACACAAAGCTGTGGCTTTCTTAGCCCTGAGAGTTCTGAGCCCACCCCTGTGGATGCTCAAGAAAAGGGGCTGAGTCCATCTCTCCCGATTCAGGTTGACCTTTACACACACCGCACCACGGAGAAAAGCTTGGAACTTGCACTTATTAAAAATATTCTTTTTCTCCTCCTTGGACATTTGCTGTTCCTCCAAACCTGCCCTGTACTTTTCCCATCTCTGCATCTTTGCCCAAGTTAATGTCGGTCTGTCTGTCTGTCCCGGATACGCTATATCCTTCCCCCTTCTGTTGCTTATAGAAATCATACTCATCCATTCCAGGTCCATCCAGATGGTATTTCTTTCAGGAAACCTTGCATGATTATCCAAATGTGATCCCTCCTATCCAAACTTCTCAGCGTCCCTCAATTAACATAGAACAGAACACATCTGCCTGGCACTGTAGACAACTTTAGGTAAGCATTATTTTCCCATTTAGATCAAAAATTTCTTTACTTTTTTTGTAACTTCCTGTCAATTTGTAATTATTTCAAAATAAAATGTTAAAAAATAAGCAATCCACAAAACAAATGCTGAATTGAAAAGAAAAATCCCCAAGAGTATTAAAATTTTCACACCCTTCCCCTGATGGTTGAGAATAGTGACTGTCCTAAGTAGGAGACCCTTGGTGAAGGACTTTTGACAAATTTTGAAGCAATGTGTGCGGATAGGAAGAGAATGGGATTTGCACCCTGGGTTTTGGGTCTTTGCTTTTCTTCCTGCTTGGGAAAACAGGAGGCAAATCATTTAGTATTTCTAAGCCTCAATTTTTCATCTGTCAACAGGGAATAATAAGTGACTTCACTGGGTTATTGTGAGAATTAAATGAGATAATGAATGTGCTAGTATTTCATTAAGTGTCAGCACCGTGCCTGTTTAGTTATTACAAAGATTGGTGTTAAAGCAGTTCTACACATAACCTTTGGAATTGCTCTCGGTGCCAGTAAGTTGTAGGTGGTGTAATTTTAAGACAGCCCTAGTTTGACACCTCTCTCTGTCTCCTTGTCATTCTTTATGACATCCTATAAGCCCTCTTTCTCTTTCCATCCCTCCCAACAGTTCCCCAAATGACCTACTCTATCTTTTCTGATAAGAGATAAAAATAGAAGAACGGAAAACTGAAGCACCTTCACAAAGTTGTGTTCCAGGGAGTTTAGAACATGAATTTATATTAATAGCCAACCCATTTTCAATTCTATATTTTTTCTGAACATTGTTATGCTCATACGAAGTGCTTGTATGAAGTCTGATTTATAAATGCCATCTCATGAATACTCTATTTTTAAAAAGGGTTCTGAAACAAGGACCTCTGTTGGGTATCAGGTGAATTCAGACATGTTCTAGAAGGTGGTGGGGCAGGATGTTGGAGGTCTCTTAGGAGGGAAAGCCTCATGGGAAACACTTTACCAGTGGAGGGAATGAATTCACAGGCTGGGTCCAGCAGCCATGCGTCATTCTAAGTGTCTTACTTAGATAGTTCTTTGGCTGGGGCTCTATATTAACAGTGAAAGCATATTAAAATAGCTGAATTACTGAAGACAAATGCTACAAAACATATCAGGGCTGCTTTTTAAACCTACTAGCAGAAAGTCATGGAGGTGGCTTGATATCTTTTCTGCTATGGTTCAGAGACTACTGGAAGCCAAGTGAAAGCAAAGATTAGAGATTTTGCTGCACATCAGAAGGAGCTAATGGTTTTCCTGATGGACCTGGGCCCCATGTGGCCAGTGTTAGATGCAGACGTGGACAGTAGAGGCAGAGGATTTGGATCAGTGCTCTGGGATGTGTGCTGTCACAGCTGAGACCAGGTGATCACTTATGGTGGCTGAGGGATCCGCATGCTAGAGCAACCCAGGGGTCCACCCTAAGACACCCTGAACTTGGAAAAGAGCAAGATTGCCTCTACTCTTTGCCAAACATTATTATGTTTCTATTAGTGCAGCCCACTCCAACCCCTCTTCCAGACCAGAATGTGGGGAGGAATGGGTTATTTCTACATAATCAACCATACTGATCCACTCCTCCGTATGATCTGCCATCACCCACACCACTCACCTTTGTCACCAAGATCACCATGAATGCATGCTGGTCCCAGAGCCACCCACTTTTCTCCCTCCTCTTTAGCTCCAGCCTCAACTCCTGTTCTTCCATTTTCAACACTTATGCCAGGACAGGAGATGGAAGGAGCCCTAGAGGAAGTGTCCTTCCATTGCTTTCCACTGGAAATAAAGTTGTTCATGGTGTGCAGTTTCCAAACAACTGGAGCCTCTTATCTGAGTTGTACTGTGGCTAAGTGGTTTCTTTGTGGTCTAATTTTTATTACATAGCTATATCATCCACATGAAACTATCCAACTGCATTCTAATCAACCAATTTATTCAGCAATATCTGCTAGCCTGAGAAGTATATATGGAGAAAAACTTGAATAACTTACTTTATATTCCATAAGAGGGACTCAATTAGTGTTGATTGAATTAAGCTATATAATTCAGGAATCCTCTAGCCAATACAGCCTTGAATTCAATAGTCTACTTTCTCTTAATTTAAAAGATATTTTCCCATCATGTGCATGGTTCACACCATTAAATTCAGTCATATATTATCTATCAATCATTGATATAATAAGATATGAGGATAATTAACATGATTTTCCTTAATCTGGTTAAGAGTACATTTGGTAGCATTTTTCTTCTATCTCCACTGAGCTCAATAGTTAGATATGATTTCTTTTGTGCTAAAAATAACAAAGATAGTATTTGGAAGAAATCAGAATGGATGGGCTGATAAATTATTTATAGGAATTTCGAGCAGCCTGCCAATCTGTTTTGTATGTAGTGGAATCTTAATTTTTAATGAAGGAACCTGTAAAAATCTGGTGGGGTAAAAAACCATGACCTCTAAATGATACCACAGGAGGCCCACCCTACGGGGCTGCACCTTTTCCCATCACCTCCCTAGGGCTTCACCTCCAGCTGACCTTCCCTGGGCCAAGCTGAGGGGTTGGTAGGTACAAAGCCTGACTAAGACAGGAAAGGTGGAGCAAGAGAAAAGCCCAGCTCTGAAAGGGCCCAAAACAAACTACCTTGGGGAACTATTGTGCGCTGGTTCAAAAGTCTGTTTTGACTAATGCGCCGCACTATTCAACTTTACATCCTTAATCTGTTGTGTCTGTTTTTTATAAAAAAAAATAATTGGGGGAAATTAAGGACAATGAGAGAGTATTAGTGAATACAAATAGGTGAGAGATGAATCAGTCCTGTGGAGGAAAAGAGACCGAAGCTACAAGGGTACATCTACAAGTGAACTTGGTCAATCTTGTTTTTATCACTAAAGTTGCAGCAAATAAGCATTGGACTTGATATGGTCTTGATCACTAATTAAATTTCCCAAAATGGTGAAGGGATCTTTGGTGTTCAGGGAAATCCAATTGACCTACTCAGTATATTTCATCACTGTTCTCTCCTCATTTTCTCATCAGTAAAACCCCAAAGCCATATATATATATTTTTTTTTTAAAGAGAGAGGGACAGTGAGAAAGAGAGAGAGAAAGAGAGAAAGAGAGGGAGAGAGAGAGAGGGAGAACCAGCTTTATTTAGTTTTTCATGTGGCCATTGTTGCTCCAACACTTCATTGTGCATGTGGTGCTGGGGTTTGAACCCACGTCCTTGCACCTGCCAGGCAAGTGCTGTAACAGCTGAGCCACTGCTCCATCGCCCCAAAGCCATATTTTTATGGATTCTTTTATTAACTATGTTATATCTCTTGAAAAAAAATGATTTTCTTCAGCACTTGTTTGGAAGGAAGTTTAAAGGTTTTAAATGAAATATATTCATAATGATTGAGAGCTTTTTCTTCTGTCATATAAGCTATTTGTGCAGTACTTACACAGTTAAGGTCTAATCTATAGCAGGATTGGATAGGTATGTAACGCGGTATTATAAGGCTTACATTTTGAGTTGTTGAATATTAGAACTTACATGGTGTTGGAAATCATTTGCTCCACACTTGCCACTGAGCAGGTGAGGACAATGAGAATCAGCAACGTGAAAATGGCTTGTTCAAGTTCACACAGCAGCTAATGAAAAAGCTCATGCAGTAATTCATGTTCTTTGAATAGAAAACTTTCCTTTCTACTATGCTCTCTGTTCGATACCCTGCAAACCCCACCAGAGACCAACACACAAGCTCCAAGCCATAAGAACTGTCCCTGGACAAATGCTTATCTGAAACCCATGGTCTTCAT
This sequence comes from Aplodontia rufa, assembly GCA_004027875.1. NCBI lineage: Eukaryota > Metazoa > Chordata > Mammalia > Rodentia > Aplodontiidae > Aplodontia > Aplodontia rufa. Next base: position 79,010 of record PVKS010005487.1, on the reverse strand, counting down.
ATGGAATATCTCCAACGTTTTCATCACTAGGGTCTTTCTTCAACAAACAGTAGGAAAGCAGACGGTGGAACAGAATAATACTGTCTTTAACAATGGGACTTTCCTAATTTAATAGCAGAATTCAGTAAACCAGTGATAATACATTTGAGGAAAAGAGGGCTGACCTGCCTTAATACCACTCAGAGGGGAGCGAGAGAGATTTCCTTTATGAATGGAGAGGAAAGAAGTTGTGATCTGTTTGTGCAAAATACCAAATCATTTGAACCAGACAAAACAGAGTTTAACTTAGCAGACAGGAACGCTATGAATCACTGGGGTGGTGAAGGTGAAACTCCGTTTGATACCCATAACTAGAAAATCGTGAACAGAGATTGCTCGTGCAAAATAAACTTTCTACAGTGTTGCAACCTGGTGGAGACATAGGTAGAGGTGGCTTGAAGATTCTTAATGGTTTAAATTCCCGCAGCTTTCTAGAAAGCTTTATGGATTGAAATAAAAATGCATCATCCGGTCTCTGCTTCAAAACATGCTGTACTCACTAGATAATGATCGTGTCTGAGAAATTGCTGGTTATGTTGATAATATTGTAAATTTGCATTTGCATTCATTGAATGCAAACTTATTTTAAGAAGTCACTGCAGCCTCCTGGCTCTCTATTTTGCCATCTACTGAGTGAAACTTGGAGAAACACAGTGAACAAATAAAAGGCCCTATTTCTGTGGAGTAAAACAGTATAAAAATTAAATTACTCCAGCACATCCAGAATCATTTTTTGTAGTTTAATTGTGAAGATTTTGAAAGATGCAGTGAATTGACGGAGTTTTAAAATGTTTTAACATTTGCCTTATTTGCTTTGTATTCTTTTTTCAAAGTAAATTGCAGACATTGTGATTATTTCCTTTCTATTACGTGTTTCATGTATGCGTTTAATAAAAGTATTTTCTATATAACAATTCCAGTATCACAACTAATATAATTAACACATACTTCCTAATATTGCCTTAAGCCCAATTCATACTCAGTTTACCCAATATGTATTTTATAGCTGGATTTATTTAAAGCAAGATCCAATTAAGACCACACTCTGTATTTGGCTGTTATGACTCTCAAATTTATTGCAATCCAAAACAGCACCATCCTTCCCGTGTGTCCCCCACATCTTTTCTTCACATGACATGCTGACTTGCTGAAGAGGGCAGGTCAGTTGTCCTGTACAATATCATACTGATTTCTGGTGGTGATTTAACTTTTTCTTTTAGTCCTGTGTTTCCTGTAAACTGGAAAATGGGCCTATAGGCCAGAATAGACTCAAATTAGTGACTATTTGGGAAGTATTTCAAAGAAAATCCAATGATTACAATTATAGTATACACCCATGAAAAATGAGAGCACATGGCCATAAAAATCCTGTTATTAGAACTTCTTAATAGTTTTATTTATAATCATTCCAAATTTACAATCACTACAATCTGGAAACACCCCAGATATCTGTCAACAAGAGAATGGATAAGCAAAATATAAAGTATTCATACAATGGAACACTACTTTGCCTTAAAAAGCAATTAAGTAGTAATAGACATTTCATTATGGCTAAAACTTAAAAGCATCATACTATGTTGGGATAGATGTTCATTAGTATAAATGGATACATATGTGTATGCATAGGGTATAATAGGCAGCTCTTAAGTATAATTCTAATTAACAAATATAGAATGACTGAGAAAGATATCACCTCACCCAAGTGATCAAGTTTAACATCACTAAGAATGAGAGATATTGGCTTGCTTCTGATATGACACAGTGAGGAGGGCATACCTCTATTTGATTCCCTTATCAAGAATGTATAATCTCTAGCATGAGAAAAATATACAGTAAAACCAAATTGTGGCGCATTCTACAAAAGAATTGTCCAGTAATCCTTACATTCGTTCTGAACATAAAATAAAAGATCAGAGAGATTGTTAAAATGCAGTGTTAAACTTGGACTGGATATTGAAGAGGGTCATTAAAATCTGTTAAAATCCAAAAAAGTGTGCATGTTAATAACATTTATTGCACAAATGTTATATTTTTGCTTTCATATTTTTTACAAGTATGCAATATGTAGCATTAGGGGAACTGGGTGAAAAGTGCATGGGTAATCTTAATAAATTCTATAAATTTTCTCTAAAAAAAAAAAAAGCATCATACTGAGAGAAAGCAGTCATTCCCAGAATGCACAGGTTGTAAGATCTCTTTTATTTGAAATTTGAAAACCTGAAAAAATTTATGTCAAAGATCAGAAAAACATGTGACTCTGGACATTGACTACAGAGGGTCATGCGAATTTTCTGAGGCAATGGAAAAGTTCTGTTTCTTGGTCTGGGTTGGCAATGTGGGTACACAGACTTCTCAGAACTCGAACTGCTTTCATTGTTTATAAACAACACTCAGATAAAATACAAAATGGGTGAAACTGTATACTTCATGTTCCATTCCTTAGGAGGCTCACAGTATTGACTTATCCCACTATTACTGTCAGTAAGATTGATTACTGGAAAAACATAAAAATCTTAAACTCATATCTTTTAATTCTAAGAAAATTTTGGGGTAGAGCACAGTGAGAATTCCATCATGGGCACCCTTTGAAAACATCCAATTTTTTCCCCTTGTAATTAAACCTTTAATGCTTTAAACCTTAAATGCTTTAAGAAAGCAAAGTTGGTTTTTATCTTTTGTGAGAAAGAGGAGCAAGATGATGGGAATTCATGAACGGGAAAGAAAATGCTATAGAGGAATGAAAAGGAAAAAGACGCTGATCCACAGCCATGAGAAACTCAGAAAAGAATGAGAAAAGTCAGGGGGACCCTCCCACCACAGATTACAAAGGGCACCGTGCCCAGCAGGACATCTGAAGCACAGGACCCTCTGCAGCCCCTGGGTGCTGCCAGCCGCACCTGTCACACCCTGTCTGTGGGTGGGGAATTGAACCAGAGGAAGGGCGGTGAAGACCCAGCAGTTCTAGGGCTTGGACAGTGCTCCGCACCTCTCAGTGCCTGCCTGCTGGCTGTGTGACCCTCAAGTCTGGAAAGGGTTTTGTCTTCATAATTCCCAGAGGGATTACTGCTCCATTGATGGCGACTTAATCATGCCGTGTAATGAAGCAACTGCCACATGGAAAAGGCATGGGGGCTTCGTCTTGAGGGCTGAGCTGTCTCCCTCTGGCTTATTTGTTTGTAGTGGTGGGGTCTTCCTTTGAAAAAGCTTGAAGTGCAAAACCCTAGACTTGAAAATCTGTCCTCCCACGGTTGGCTGGGATGAGCTAGTGGGAGGCAAGGTCACATTTAGGTTGCTGAAGGTTATTTCACTTTATTAAAAAAAAATGGTTTCCCACAGGCTTCCCTAAGTCACCCCCCAGCTGCAGAGGTCACCAGACTGAGAGTCTTCCATTGGCAGTTGGTGACAGCGCAGGTCCCACACCACCAGGTATGTGCAATTCCATAGACTGGGTAGATTTATGTTCTCTTTGTGACACGCACCGCTTTAGGAAGACTTCTTATTAAGCATTCCAGTGTCTTAAAGCTATAATCTTCTGAAAGCTCTCCTTACAGAAAGATAAGGAAGAGTGATTATTAAAACATTTATTGAATGAAAACATGCTCTACCCAAATGTTAAACTATAAATCAAATTAAAAGGGTATTGTCTCACTGCAAACTAAATTATTAAAATATGATAATTCTGTGTAGCTTCATATGATTTGAATCATTGAATCTACTTGTTTACTCATTTATACTCTGACTCTACCCAAAATACATTTGAAGAGGCTGAAAGAAAAAAATGCATGCAATTCCAAAGGGAAAGAAATGAGGAGGTGGGCAAATGAGAACAGAATCAAGACATGGATGTGAAAGCCAAAGGGGGGCTGAGGCAAACACAGGCCACCTTGTCCTTCACCCGCAAGGTCCTGGAGGCAGGAACAGATTTAGCCCGAGCTTCCTGACCACCAAAAACAAAAGCAAAGTTAGCACAGGGACATATCAAAGCGTCCAGGGACTGATAACCCAAGCGGCCACTCAGAGGGTCTGCGGAAAGGACAAGGCACAATGAAAAAGACCTCTCCCTCCTTCCTAGTGAGTTTCAGTTAACTGCTTCTGAGGTTCCTTGGGAAGTGGCTAAGACCAAAGCTGGATTTGGCAAAAGCATTCATTCAAAGAAGACCCACATCTTCCAAACCAAGTGTGGCCCAAGCACTGTGACAGTTTGATCTGGAGAAGGAGAATGGCAGGGGTCCGTCAATAATTTCCGAATTTTCTTTACATATTTTATCCTTGTGCATTTGTAAAGAGATGCAAAGTAGAGAGTTTAAGGTTGCATTCTCTGTCAAGGAGTAAAATAATAGCTCCTCTTTCATTGAGCACCTCCTATGTGCCAGATATTCTAAGCACTGGATCTGTGTGTCTCATTGAATCCTCATGACAACCCCGTGACTCTCCTTTCTATGATGAGGCTAGATGAAGATGTATGGGAAGCTAAAGACTGAATTGCTATTACATAATACAATATAAGCAGTCTGACTCCACATATCTGAACTGATTTCAGAAATGTGTCTCTGGTTGGTTGCTGGTGCAGGTCAGAACTTAGAGTTGGAAAAGTTTGGCTTATGTCTCATCAAACTCCCGAGCCTGACCAGAGTCAGTGCCTGAAATCATCTACCCTACTTGTACCAATATGATTTTGCCCATTTTTTAAAATTAAATTTTCAACTGATACATAATAACACAAAAATTATGTGTATTCTGGAATTGCTATGTATATTTTGATACATGTATAGACTGTGTAATGTTTAAGTCAGAGTAAATTATTTATCTCCTCAAACATTATTTATTTCTTTAGGATTAAAACATTCAAAATCCTTTCTTCTAGCTTTTATATAACAACATACTTGTTGTCTAGAGTCACCCTACTGTGCACTAACATGCTAGAGCTTCTTGCTCCTATCTAACTGTAATTTAGTACCCATTGATCAATGTTTCCCACTCCTCTTCTTTACTTCCCCATCTCTAGAAACTTCCATTATACTTTCAACTTTAATGAAATCTTTTATAGTTTCCTCATGGAGTGGGATCATGCAGGACTTGTCTTTCTGTGCTTGGTTTATTTCACTTAACATGATGATCTCCAGTCCCATCTATGTTGTCACAGATGATTTAAGTTCTTTCCTTTTTTACGACAGCATAGTCTTCTACTGTGCATACGTGCCACATTTTCTTTAGTCATTCATCAGCTAATAGACACTTAATTTGTTTCTTGGCTACTGTTGATATGTCTTTTTATTAACAACCTCAAAAATGTCCAGTAAAAAAGGTCCAGAAAGATATACATGAAGGATAAGATAGCTATCCACCTTGTATAAGATGCCCCTCTAGAGTGCAGGAAAACACATTCTTTCACAATCAGAGGAGTCTCCCCCAGTTATGTCATCCAGTTTTAGAGTATTTTAGGTTAACTTAAAAATGCAGATAGTAGCCTGATAAAGTGGATTGATTTTAACAGGTGTTTCCATTTACCTTTAGTGCATGGAAAATTCTTCAAGTCCTAAACCAATGTTTCTCAAAGTGAGTACACAGCAACTTGGGAGGTTGAGGCAGGAGGATCACAAGTTCAAAGGCAGCCTCTGCAACTTGGTGAAGTCCTAAGCAACTTAGCAAGACCCTGTCTCAAAATTAATAATAATAATAATAATAATAATAATAATAAATAAACATCAACAGGGGAAATTGAGCAAGCCAATGAATGCATGAGAAAGTGTTCTAAATCACCAGCAATCAGAGAAATGCAAATCAAAACTGCCTTAAAATTTTACCTCACTTCAGTCAGACTGGCAAAGATGAAGAATACAAATAATAACAAATGCTGGAGGGGTTGTGGGGATAAGGAACACCAGCACACTGCTGGTGGAATTCCAGACTGGTCCAGCTGCTCTGGAAAGCAGTGTGGAGACTCCTCAAAAATTTAGGGTTGGATCCACCATATGATCCAGCTATCCCTCTTCTGGGCATTTTCCCAGAGGAGTTAGAACCAGCACGTTACAGGAACACAGCAAAATCCATGTTCATAGCAGCTCAATTTATAATAGCTAAATTATGGAACCAACCCAGATGCCCCTCACTGGATGAATGGATCCAAAACTCTAGATATATATACAGTGAAGTTGTTCTCAGGTATTAGAAACAATGATATTGCATCGATTGAAGGTAAATGGATGGCATTGGAGGAAATCATGCTGAGAGAAGTTAGCCAAACACAGAGAGTCAAGGGCCGAATGGTTTCCCTCATTTGTGGAGACTGGACCTAAACCCAGGCTCAGGAGTAAAGTAGACAAACTCATGTATTAGATCCATAGAACAAAAATACAAAATGTTAATATTTATGAGATACAGTTGCAAGGTACTTCATAAGATATTTGAACAAGTTATGCTGCATACTTGTACAAAAATGTAAACGCTAAATCCCATTGTCAAATATTTTGAAGAATAACGAGGGATGATAGGAAAGGAGGACAAAGGGAAGTGTTGGATCTGAGATAAAGCAAGGTACATTCCAAGCAGTTATAATTGTCACTGTATATACAATGGCCATATATGTGGGAAATGTTCTTCATAGGCATAGGAATTATGTCACTGTATTTGCGTTTCTTGGGAGCAATATGGGACCCAGAAGAAAGGCAGGGGATCAGGGGATGGGAGGAGGGAGGTGGAGGGATGCGGGTGGGGATATTGAACAGATTGTATTGCTGAATTGTGTGCATCTTGGAATATGTGACAACTAATCCCAACATCATGTGAAACTACAATGCACTAATAAAAAGATATATATATTTAAAAAATAAATAAAGTTATGAAGAACAGAACCCCTCCAAATAATTATTTTTAAAAAAGGCTGGGGATGAGGTTTAGTGGTTAAGCACCCTTGGGTTAAAAAAAAAGAAGTGAGGTCCCTGGACCAGGAGCATCAATACCACCTAAGAACTTCTTTAGAGGCGTAGACTCAGGGACCCACCTTAGATTTACTGTTTTGGAAACTCGGGGGCTAAGGTCCAGCAATCTTAGTTTCAACACATCCCCAGGTGATTCCAGTGTTCCCTACAGTTTCCGAAGTCCTCTAAACCCTTGTGGCACTGAGAGTTGAAGTGGGATGAGGCTATTACAGTCAAGAAGTAATCATGTGCTACATTGAAGGGTGTCTGGCGCTTCCCTTCTACATAGATGTGACGCTGAAGCTTAGAAAAGGAGAGAGCCATTTGCCCGAGATCACAGAGCAAGCTAGGAGAGGAAATGGGTTCGAATCCAGTTCCCAGACTCCAGGTCTGAGGGTTGCTTACTCTGCTTGGCCTCTGACTGTTGATTCTTCTCCACCGGCAGTTCGACTTTCATGGAATCCTGTTATGCATAAATCAAAGCTGCGCTAAGCCAGTTATTACTCCTCAAAACTATTGACCTTGATTTCTGAAGCTTAGATTCTATTCTCTGAAAAACTGTAGAATGACTCAGATCAGTGGTTGCGATCAGCAGGGAATGCAGAAATCCTAAATGCTACCTTTAGGGTTTCTAGCTTTTTTAAAAATTTAAGTACATCTAAACCTAAGGAGACAAGTTACTTAAGATTCTGGTGCTTCATTTTCCTTGTCTAAAATAATGCATCTCTTAAAGAAACATTATGCAAATTAAGTAAAATGATATATGTCAAGCCGGGTGCCTCATTAGATGCCTAATAACTGTTAGTTCGTTCTCTCTCCCTCTTTCCTGGTCTCATTGGTGTTCAGATCTGATTAGATGAAGGAAGGCACAATGGAATTATGAATGGCTTTTTGAGAGCTATCAGGAGTAGCTCATTGTCCTATGAGAAGCGGTTAGCCGGCATCTCCTCTGATTTTTTCATGTGGTTGTTCTAGGAGATTTGCTCTGTTTTGTGTTCTTTGAATTCATACATCCTGAGCTTTCCTTCATGGGACAGGAGATACCAGAGGACAGCCCCACCTGCCCCCCATGAACCCTCCTGCTTGGTTTCAGGAGAGTGGACATTAAAGAATTAGTTTTCGTTACACTCTTGGGGTAGATCACTAATTTTTATCCAGTTATTCAAATACATGTTGATGTGAGTGAATGAGTGTGTGTGTGTGTGTGTGTGTGTGTATGTGTGTGTGTGTATGTATGTGTGTGTGTGTTCCTGGGAACTGAACCCAGGGGCACTTTACCACTACATCCCCAGCTCTTTTATTATGTATTTTGAGACAGGGTCTCACTAAGTTGCTGACGCTGGCCTCGACTCTCAATCCTCCTACCTTAGCCTCCTGAGCCGCTGAGATTGCAGGTGTGCACCATTTCACCTGGCATTTGGTTGAGTACACATTGAATATAAGAAATTTTAACACATGATTTTTTCACTGGCAATATTTTGGATGAACACTAGGAAAATACAGGATAAAAATAATCCCTTGAGTTTTCTTACCTTGGTCAAATTCTACAAAGTTTGAAAGTGAATTTCATATTTCTTTTAAAAGAATACATATTTTGAAACTGTAGAAGTTGGACTTTACGTTCCTTTGAAGTGGCAAGTTTACCTTTCCTGAAAGTCTGTGGATGACTCCTCTCCTACCATTCCCTGTGTTTTCTGACACTTTCTTTCACTAGTCCTAGATACTGTGTTGCTATGAAGTGACATTGCTTGGTGGATATTTTTATCCACCAGTGCAGGCTGTCTGACCTGCAAACCCAATTCTTCAGCCGCCATCACTATTAATATTCACCATTTCCATCCACAGAATCAGGGAATTCACTCTGACTCCCCACTGGGTGTCCTGGAACGCTTTTGTAGAATCTAGTCCATAATCCAACCACCTTATAAAGGTTCAGGGAGGCCCCTGTTTTCAGTTTTGTTTTGTTACACCTGTGTGTTTTCAGAAAAGTACCTTAAAAATATTTCAAAGTCCTTCCTCTTTACTGTGCACTAGCTTGGTCATTTAAAAGTTGGCACTCCCTTTCCAAACTCTAGGTCAAGGTCCCAAGTTACTTTTGTCCCTCTACTATGGAAATTCACGTCTCAAATGAGGATGTGATTACCAAAAGGTAATGGAAATGGATGGTTGTTCAGCTGCAGGCAGTGGAGGGAGGGGAATATCACCTTCGCGAGGGTTAACTTTCTCAGAATCAGATATTGGTCCAAGCTACAGTTTCACGTCCCCGCCGGGTGCCAGAAGGGCAGTGCACACAGGGAGGGCGATGCTGGAGATAGTTGGTGGTTTCTCATGCAGTTCTGTTTACCTCGGAGAATGGCTCAGATTCATGGGGTGGCTCATCTGCTTGTTTCCCAGGAGTGTCCTCCTCATCAGGGACAAATGACTTGTTGTTCCCCCTGTCCCGTCTGCCTCCTTGGTGACGGATAGACGAGAACTGTTCCCTGTGCTTTGGGACTCTAATGTGATCTGGGTGGCTCTGGTGGCAGGAGGGGCGGCGAGGGTGGGGGAGGCACGCAGGGGGAACCAGGGGAAGTTAACACTGAGGGAACTACAGTCTTTCTTGGAAAAGAAAGTGTGTTTGTGTTCTAGTGCCAGCGCCCTTCTCTCCCAGCTGTTATAATATTGATCGAGCCCCAATTCAGGAGCCAATTTAACATCACCCTCATCAGTGGGAAAGGAAGCCAAGGACATGGAGAGCTGAGCATTTCTTCTGGTGAAGCAGCTCAAGAAACTCAGTCTTGCAAGGAGGATGGGGCAGGAGCTCCACTGCTTTGAGTCTCATGGCAGGTTCAGGAACCATGAAGTGAATGGCAGCACCCATGGCTTTCAAGGTCCCACTGTAGCCAGGCAGCTCCAGGCCTGATCGTTCGCTACTGAAAGTCCCTGTCAGGAGAGACAATCTCAAGATGCATATTACACAGGAGGAAATTGAGGCAAGAAGATGAGCAGCTTACCCAGATTCCCATGCTAAGACCTTTGGCTGAGCTGAGAACACAAAACGCCCGGTTTATCCCATGACCTGTGGGTTGCAGGGACGCAGCTGCACCGACCCTTTGGGGACACTCAGAGCTCATGGCTCTCAGCCCTCAAGCATTGCCGTATTTTCTTGTCACCATGCCTTGAGTTTCCACCACTAGCTAGACAGGGGTTTGAACAACTTATGGTATCTTTACAAGAACCCCTTTTAAAGAATCTATTAATAATCCTCACACTTTCAGTGTCTTCGTGTATGGTCTAAGTACTTCATATGCAATATTTCTAATCCTTAAAATAGCCTTGTAGGTAAGAGTTGATAACTTAATGTTCTAGAAAAAGAAATTACAGACAGCAGTGTTCAAGTAGAGTGCCCAAGAGGAAGACGTAGTTCTGAGCATTAGAGTAATATTTTCCCACTTCTTACAGATACGAAGTGCTGAAGACCCTAACTGAGGGATGTGAGGTTCCCCAAAGTGCACACTGTCTATGGAGCTGTGCTCCTTCCTTTAACCTCGCATCTGTGACACCAGCGTACTGTCCTCACACACATGAAGATATTCACTGAATGTTCACTAAGTGCAGAGTAGGATGGCAGTGGGGATTGTTGATGGTGACCTCATTGGTATCTCCGTCACTGTTTCCTAGAGGAAGTAAAAAACCTGGTGTTGACGTAAAAAGGAGGAGTGAGCATTTATGCTAACTTTTTTTTTCATTTACCAAATATTCATTCAGAACCTTTTATGTGCAAGCCATTGCGGAGAATGTGAGGATTTGGAAAGCTTACAAGGTCGCAGAGAATGAACAGCAGCCGAAATGATGGCACCTAAGAGAAGACTTCAATAAATTCTCCCACCCAGGTTCAGAGATCACGTGGCGGGATAACTAGCTGAGTCAACAGGGGAAATGGTTAATGGGGAAGATGATACATTCCACCTTGGCTTTGAAGGATAAACAGGCAGAGGACCGGGATTGCTGGGAGGGGGAGATTCCCGCAGAAGGAGCAGTACGAGGAAGATCAACCAGAGGTGACTTCGTTCAGAAGGATGACCAAAAAAAGAAAAAAAGAAAAAAAAAAAAGACAAGCAATGAATACTTGGAGAGCTGTAGTGGAAGACGAGATAAAATAATTTATGGGGAACCTTAAACTTTGTTTAGAGAAAGAAAGGAATCAGTGAAGATTTTAGAGGAGGCCAGAGACGTGATGAGACTTGCGTTTCAGGACCGCCCTATGGAAGCAAAGGAAGCAAATTGCTCTGTGAAAGCAGGCAGCCTGAGTGATTTCTCCACTATTTTCTTTGATCCTAGGGTAAGAGTCCTTTGCAACATTTACTTTGCAGAGGCCATAAAACCACATCAAAACGAATCATGCACTATCATCCTCTAAGTTTCTGGTTCCAGTGGGCCTGATGCAATGCTAAGGTTTACTGAAATTTCAAGTAATCAGAGCGGGCGGGAAATCATTTTAGCAAACACAGGCCATTTGTGTAGAACACCGGATCAACTCACAATCAAAGCCTGTGTCGAGGAGAGGAGAGGCGTCAGGTTGTGTAGAGCCCCCTTAGTTCCAGGGCACCATGCAGAGCCGAGTGGGGGTCCATTTCATCTCAGCCAGGACAGATAGGACTCGAGACACCTTCGGTGGGGAATCTTGGAACCTCAGCCCCAGGAGCACTTCTCCTGGTTTAGGTAGTTTGTGTTTTTGTTCCATCAGGCATAATGCTGCAGGGGCACTTAGAGGCACATTTTCCGCACAGTGTGTAGGGACTTAGTGGTACAACTCCCATTCACGTTAATGGAAATCCCGCCAGGAAATCTCCATGCTGGGCCACACTGCAAATTCACCCCTGATTGTTCTGTTTGATTTGTTTCACCTATGTCTTCCTCTGTTCCGCTCTGAGGATGTTGGCGGCCTCCTTAGTGCCAGTCTGAACTCTTAATCCCAAGCAGAAGTGAGGAGACTCAGAGGAATCTGGAATGCTGAAGGAAGTGGTGGGCTTGGCTGCACAGGGCACTTAGTCTGGAGGCTGCATGGGTTCTGAGAAAGCCGAGGAGCCCCTGGATGTGGCTGTCAAGACACACATGTGCTTAGTTGTAGAGCTCAGTTGTGTTGTATTCAGTTTAGGAGGGAGAGTAAAGAGTGGCCATCTCCAGTCTGACTGGGGAGACCTGGGGCCACCCAGCTGGTCGCTTGGGGTCCAGTGGAGCCAGGCCTCAGCAGCAGCAGGCTGGACAAGCGCCTACACACAGGGCTTGCTGGGGAAATAAACTCTCACTCCCACCTATAGCTTGAGAGAGTGGTCACCCTTGTCACAGCATGCACCAAATCTGGGCTTTCAAAAGGAACAAAGATTATTGCTGAAGGTCCTGAAATGTTATCTATTTTGCTCTAGCCTCTAGTTTAATAGTTTTTGCCACAGCAGCCTGGTTTGCTCTTGCCTGTTTAGGGACCGTGACATGCTGATTACTAGATTTTTCTCTTGGTGATGTTGGAACATGATCTGACACCAGGACTCAGCTGACAAGTTGGTCCCTATCACATGTCTGGTCCGATGTTCGTGCTCATCTGAGCACCGCTTGTCAATATGCCTGTTCACGTGCCGAGGAATAAATGAGACCTACAGATGTGTATTCTGGGCCTTCCCCTAGGATCTCACAGCTGTCCACTTAGCCAAGGGCTTGGAAACTTAACTTCGAATTTGGGATAGAGATGCCTTACAGCCCTTTCATGCCCTAAGGATGTGGCTGAGAGTATCCACTCTGGAGTTGAACTGTCAGGGCTGCCCGGCACCATGTGCCCACGAGCAAATTACTCAAGCTCTCAGAGTCATGGTTTCCAGTTCTGTAAAACGTGGATGATAATAGTGCTGTGAAATAAGCTCTGGGTCAAACTCAAAGGAGATGACCCAGGCAAAGAACTTAGTTCTGTGTTTTCCTTACAGTATGAGCTCAAAAAGTGATAGCTGTTATTCTCACTACTTCTGCAACTTCAAATAATGCGGTGGGTGTTTTGTTTACTTTTTTTATTTTTATTTTTTTAAAGATAGAAGGACAGTGAGCGAGAGAGAGAAAATCAATTCTTATTGAGTTTTTCACACGACTTTCATTGTTCTGACACTTAGTTGTGTACGTGGGTGCTGGGGTTTGAACCCATGTACTTGCGCATGCTAGGCAAGTGCCGTAACCACCAAGCCACTGCCCCAGCCCCTGTTTTGTTTATTTTTATAGGGAGGAAGAGAGCGAGAGAGAGAGAGAGAGAAAGAGAGGAAGAGAAAGTTAATTTTATTTTTCTTCTGCTTAGTTGTGCATGTGATGGGGCTCAAACCCAGATCCTTGTGCATGCTGGGTAAGGGCTGTAGTGCTGAGCCACCTCTCCAGGCCCTATACGTGGTTTTTTTTTTTTTTTTTTTTTTTTTTTAAAGAGAGAGAGAGGCACAGTGAGAGAGAGAGAGAGAAAGAAACAATTTTTATTTAGTTTTTCACTTGACTTTCATTCCTCTGACACTTTGTTGTGTGCATGGTGCTGGGGGTTCGAACTCGAGTACTTGCGCATGCAAGGCAATCGCCATAACCGCCGAGCCACCGCTCCCATCCCGTAGAAGCAGAAGTGAAGTAATGCATACTATTTTCCATTCTGTGCATTATCTGCTTCTTTATGTAAAGTGTTGTTTAAAAATAGTCTTTAAAATTTAGCTCTAAGAATGATAATAATAAGCCATTGTCTGTGTACAGCATTCTGTGCTTACTCCAGCAACCGCGGGAGAAAGGCTGTTGTGGGATGCTATCCATGTTTCTTGGGTTGGGAAACTGAGTCTCAGAATGGTAAATGGCTTCCGAAGAGCACATAGCTGGTATGGGATGTGATTCATACTTAATGTCAATTTTTTCTCTCTCTCTCCAAGTAGTGTCTTTTATAGTTAGTTGTAAGGGAAATACAAAATGGAAAGAAAAAATAATAGGATTTTCTGAGCAAAAGAAAAAAGTAATGTGCTGAAGTACATTATCAGAAGAAGCCAAACAACTCTTGCCCTCACGAAGCCCAGTGATCCTGGACCTGTAGGTATTTAATTGGAAATGATTTGGAAAACTCCATTTATTCCTCTCAGAGTCATTTCACTTTCACATTCTCCCAAAAAGTTAGAAGCAATGGTATCATACTGGGGTCTTCCCAAGGAGTAACCTCTCCTCTGCATTTCATCATCATCATGAATTATTTATAAGAAAAAAAATTGCACATAGGGACACACTAAAAAACTGTCTAAGCAGACACGAAAATCTCCTGGACCAGTTTTTTTGTTTTTGTTTTTGTTTTTGTTTTTGTTTTGTTTTGTTTTGTTTTTAAAGAGAGAGAAGGACAATGAGAGAAAGAGAAAATCAATTTTATTTAGTTTTTCATCTGGTCTTTATTGCTCTGATACTTAGCTGTGTACATGGTGCTGGGGTTTGAACCCGGGTCCTTGTGCATGCCAGGCAAGCGCCATAACCTCTGAGCCACTGTTCCAGTCTCCTGAGAACTCATTTATGCCCCTGAAAGTTAATGATGTAATACAAATCCACAAAAGTAAATAAGTATACACACAAAATCACATTAAGCCCAAAGGGTCAATACAAGTGAGTTACTTCCTATATTCGAGAGCCTCTGCAACTCTGTTAGGTACATTATTTTTCATGCCAAATTTGAGGCTGAATGACTTCTGAATTGGAAGGAACAGCAGCAAATGGTGTAGAGACTGTTTTTCCGGTGGCTTGAGGGCTAGTCTGCCTTATTCCTCCAGCACACATCACGAAGTGCTGTCACTACCTGGTTGACAGCAGGCAGTGAAACTGGATGAAACAGATGAGATTCCTGTGTATATACAGGAATATACCACAGTGGAGCCCACAATCGTGTATATCCACAGAAAACTAATTAAAAAAAAAAAAGCTGCAGATGAATGGCAGAAAGATCAGTAGAGTAGAGTGAAGGGAATGGGGCGGGAGAGGGGAAGAGAAGAGGAGGTACTGAAAACGGAATTAGAACAAATTATGCTTTTATAGTTATGTTAAACTGGATTCTATTGTCATGTATAAACTAAGAAGAACCAATAATTAAAAAAAGAGATAGGTACACAATCACTTGGTGCTATGTTGGTGGAAGGTATTTTTCTAAAATATCCCAAATGGCTTTATTGGCAGGGACAACTGCTTAAGCAAAGGATCTTCACTATTATGTAACTCCAAGTGAGCTTCCATGGGTAATCTTGCCACACAATCTAATGACATTAGTGGGGAAGAAATGGTAAGAATGTCCCTTATACTCATTTGAAAAAAAAAATAGAGATTTGAAAAATTGGGACTAATAATTAATTGAATTTTCTTTTCAATTAGGGTTATTACTATTATTTAGTGAAATGAGATGTGAAACACTCACTTTATTTCATTATATCTAGCTCAGCACATGGCAAAATGTTCAGTTTGTAGATTAATTTACCAACAGAATTAATCCTCTGACTTTCACAAGTGAGAGGAAGAGGTTAATTTAGACTAAACCTGGCAAAGGAAAGCCAGAATTTCTCATGCAAAGATTATTCACCTCACTGAAGTCTTCATCTCCTGGTTTAGAAGACTATTTCAGTGAAAACTTTACATGAACAAGCCAAAGCAAACTCTCCTCAGATATCACCTTAATCTAGAGTTGGAGTGTTCCTCCATGCTACAGAAGTCCAGGGTTCCTTTTCCCTCTCTTCCAGAGAGTTCTGATTCACTCCTAAGAAACAATATCTCCTCTTCTTCAAAGAATGTCTGAATTTCACATCTTCTCTTTGGATGTCATATCTTAGGTGTATCCACCCTGGAAATTATTTTGACCAACATGGCTGACTTGGTGGTTAGCAGGCAGAGCCCCTTGCCCACCAGCCCATACACGGCAGGGAAGGTGCCATGGGGCTCAGTGGTGCCTGGTGAGAGGTGGGGTTGTTTAAGCCCTGTCTGGGTAAAACTTGAATTCCCAGAAAGATTGAGCAGAACTACATATTGTTTTGTTCTGTCTTAAAAGTTCTCTATAATGAGGAAGACTGTACTAGCCAATCAACACGTTTGCTTTGCCTTTCCTGCGTATGGTGCCTCCACTGAAATGAGGGCAATTTGACACATTCATCATATCATACGTACATATACACCCATAAGCACAGCAGTCCTTGTGGACTTTATACTAAGGACCTCTCAGTGCTCCTCCAAGCAGAAGAAACAGTTTCCAAGAAAAAATTTGCAGTTTTCTGCATTTCTCCATTTGGATTGTTTAATAAACAATGACTTTATTCATAATAGGGGAACGAGTTCAGGACAGGTAGACAACCAAAATTCAAGTCACACAAAGCACAAATGTAATGTGCACACATACCATCCAGTTAAAACTATGGGTTTAATGTTTACAATACTTTATAGTATTTGATGATTGATTGATTGTGTGTGTGTGTGTGTGCATGTGTGTGAAAGAGAGAGAGAGAGAGAGACATAACTATGAAGATACCTTGTACAATTTTTCTTCTTTACAGTTGCTAATGGCTTAAGGATCCTGTGCATTCACCAACAGTAAATTACATTGGATGTTTTTGTTTTCCAAATTTTTACTCTGAAACCAGAACCAATTTAGAGAAATAAGACTGATACATATTTCTCTGACATGTATGGTATTTCTTATGTCTTCAGTTAATGACATCACCAGTCCTTCATCTCCTTGTATGATGTGTAAGGTGAGTCTTAATCTTAGTTGAGGAGCTGTGAAGCTGAAAGATTGAAATCTTACCAGCTAATAGTGTTGCTTCCCCCAATAGGTAATATTTGAGCACTTAATCCTTACTAAGTAACTGCTTTTTGTGTTATTTTCTTTAATACTCAAAGGAATCCTAAGAAGAGATACTATTACTTTATATTTAACAAGTAATCCAAAGAAATTAAGTAATTTACCTAAGGCCACACAGATCACAAGTGACAAATCCAGGAAAAAGCCCAGCCAATCGGAGCCCAGAGTCCCCAAGCTTCACTGCTTCCAATTCTGCAACTTTGTGCTGATCCTTCATTTACTATCCATCCATTACATATGCATCTTCTACAAAGAATTAAATGTTAACATGTCTATCCCTTCTGCTAAACATTAAAGGTTCTCAGTTCAAGAATTATTTTCTTCGTCAAATAAGTAATCTCCATAGTATTTAAAATATACTAAGAGTCCTTGAGTTTAGTCCTTGTCTTAGTCTGTTCTGGTAGCTAAAACAAATTACCATGAGCTGAGTGGCTTATAAACAATAGAAATTTATTTTTTACAGTTCTCGGAGGTAAGAAATCCAAGGTCAACGTGGAGGTAGATGGAAGCCCATCTCCTGACTCACTGAGTGGTGCCCTCTCACATGTTGGATCGGGTGAATGAACTCCCTTTTGCCTATTTGTAAGGGCAATAATTCCATTCTTTGGGGCTCTGCCCTCATGATCTAATCACCTCTCCCAAAGCCCCATTTCCTCATACCATTGCCTTTGGGTTAGAATTTCTACATTAGATTTTTTTTTTGGAGGGGAGGGGCACAAGCATTTGGACCACAGAGTCCTAATACTCCTCATAACTGACGAGTTCTCCACATACTGATGAATTAGCCCCAGTTCTTGCTGAGCTCTCAACCAATTCTTCTGCCTATTAGACATTTACAACTGAATGTTCTAATCGGCTGCCTCCAATGTAACTTTTCCCAAATCCAAGTCAACATCCTCACCTTTTCCTTGCCCCAGGTCTCCTCTGTTTTCTAACTGTAGCATCTCTATCCACCATGTGCCCAATTAAAAACCCAAGAGTCATTTTCCCCATCTCCATTTCCAACATTCTGTCTTGTCATCTAGGAAAAATGAAGCCTTTCGAAAACTGTCACACATATCTCATGTTAACAAGTCTTCCTTCTTTTAAATTGCGTGTGTTGAGCATCTGCTCTGTGCCAGGTGCTCTTCAGGGACACAAAGGTGAGTAAGACGAGGCCATCCTTCGAGAAGACACAATAAAATGTGAAAGGAAGAGGTCAGAGAGAAGATAACTCTGTGAAGACAGGACTTTAAAATCTGCAATGTACCTGATATATAGTAGGTGATCATATATCGGGTACATTGGATATATGTGTGTGTGTACACACACACACACACACACACATATATATATATATTATTTCTTTTATATAAATGTATATGAATTCATTTACTGTTGCTATGGTTCTTTATTGATTCCTTCCTATGATATGCAATTGATACTCCCATTGAACTCTTACTTTACTGTGGGATATTCTACGGTGCACTGTTAGATATGATCTCTCAATTTATATCTAGGGATTGAATCTATAAACCCGTACAGTTCAGTGCAGTGCCTCAGGGTCAACAGACACTCAATATTTATTGAACTGAGTGGCACATGGGCCCTATTGGTAGGAATTCTGGAAGTCACCAAACACTGAACATTTTTACTTGATCCTCTAGCGTCTAGGTAATGGGTCATTAAAGTTAGGTTGGTCTTCAGGATTTCCACCTGGATCATTTAATAGGACTGGGGATAGGAAACAACCAATTTAGGACAGGATCACTCAGTTGGGAAGAGGCCACATGCTCCTTTTAAGTTGGTATTGAAGCTCCAGTTAAATGGTAGGTAAACAACGAGTGGGAAATGGGCAAGCTTGAGGGCTTCTGCTGAACTTGCCCCTTCTGTTTGCAGCTCAGATTGGCTGTAATCTCGCCTGGGTGTGGAACAGTGAAGAGGGGGCCAGTCAAGTATTTATCTACCAGCACCAGAGTCAGCAAGATCCTTTTTGCCCTGAAGCAGTTAAAATGAACAGCGCATTGGAGAGAGAATTTCGAACACGGGTTTCCATAAAAGAAATGTGAACTGGTTCTAATATCACCAACGGTTACCTGACATACATTCTTCCTATAGTGTTTTAACAAGCCTGACTATTTTTAGGGAAATTCTTTGCCTTGAACTAAATTTATGGCCTTAAAGTCTTCCCGTCTATTTTTCTTGTGTGCGTGCTGCAACGGTCCAATTTATAACTGACACCTTTACTACCTACCAGCATATCAGTTTCATCTCCCAGAGGAAGAGAAAACCAGACCCTGTGACTAGTGAACTGGATTGAAAATGTAGTCTAATGCTGACAGATAAATGCACTAATTTTCTTCTGTGACCGGTTCTGCATTGCAGGGTGAGCCTGCTTCTAACAACTCCCTCAAAAGGCTCTGTAACCCGTCCAAAAGATGATGTCAAGTGCTACAAGGACCCAGGTCAGCCCTGCATCATAGGTAACTGTTACCCCAGTGATAAAGTTACCAGGCAGGTTTTGAATGAGATTGTGTTTTTAAATGAAAGCCTGGCTAGAAATGTAGACTTGGACCAAACATTAATAGGGGAAAATTTGAGACAAACAGAGGTTAGCATTTGGTTTCTTTGTGGTGTTCAGCAAAGGTCAGGGAGGGTTCTAATAAAGAAGGAACCCAAAGTTTCAATGAGGAGTCGTGGTGTTCCGCTAATACACGAGTACGTAGCATAGACAAAGTGAACTCTGGGTGTAGCCAAGAGCAGTTTTATGATGAGGGCGCCTCAGTCATTCAACTGGAACTGGTAACTTACTCCGCATAAATCCCTGAGCAGCGGAAGAGCCGCTGTGTGTCTTGTTTAATTTTATTCTGAGGAAGTAACACTCCTCCACCCCCATCTCCCATGCCAACTGTTCAGATCAAATGGGGAGGGAAGACACAAACAGCAGGCCTGGAACCCGTTGGAGAGCCTTAGAGATTGACTTTATGGTTTTCCACTGTGACCACCACCAGAGTCCTGGTTGTGGAGGCAGTTCATGAATCGACCAGGGCCCAAATGGCAACCATGTTCCCATTATCCATCTGCTGTGTTTCCGCACAAAGGTTTAAGTACAAGATTGATTATGCGTGTCTGACAACGTGAAGTACCTCTTGGGTAAAGAAAGTAACAACAGTTTCTCACTCTGGACAAAAGAAAGAGGATGAACACCCGGAAGATAAATGTGAAAATTTAGGCAATAAGGACATAGAAGTTACCTGTGTTGTTTTTCTTTTCTTTTTCCTTTTTTTCTTTTGTTTTTATCTTCTCAAAGAAAAGGATTCAAAGCTCTGGGATTTGAAATACATAGGTTTAAAATGCCTATACAAGTTGATTTTAAAAATAAAGACATAAAGCAGTTTTCAAAGCAAACATAACCAGTGAGAAACTGTGTCCCACTAAAAACAGGCTTTATAAGGAGGAAAGGGAAGGATTTTAACAGCACAAATCTAAAATTAAACTAACTGCTGCTAAAAGAGAAAACCGGATCGTTTTCAATGAAGAGTTTATTACTGCTGACATAAACAAAGCTAAATATTTTCAACTTTAAAAAAAAAAGACAACAGAAAGCGGGAATTGTTTTGTGTGCATGGGAATCAAGAGGTGGGGAGAAAAACGCAGAGGCCCCATGCGACCCTGCAGTGGGGCTGCTCTGTGCAAGGTGGAGATCAGCCTCCCTGAAACTCTTCCTTCTGTAAATGCAAGAAGACGTACCGGACTCCTCCACCAGCTGCTGCCCACCCGGCTCCTGCACAGGCCTGGCCGTCCTGCTGGCCCAGGGCCCTCTCCACGCCCAGGAGACAGGAGAGACGCTCCGCCCGGGGTCAACTCCAACCCTGCATCTTTCCTCGGGCGCCACCTGTTTCTTTCTCTGTGACCCTTTGCAAATGGGAAGAAAGCGGTTTCATCATCTATTCCTGACTCCAGAGGAGTTTAGTAGGGTCTTCTTTCTTTCTCTCTTCATCCTGAAAGGGGACTTAGCTTGAAACCTCCCCAGGATGAAGACAGAATAGTCAGAAAAACAATATCTTCACAGGACAGTAGCTGGAGTAGATAGTAGTTCAAAGCCCTTTCTTTTTCCCATGCTTTATGTCCTCCCTACAAAGTGGCAGGGCTGGTGGTCCTAAACTCCGTTTTGCTCATGATGATCCTGAGGCTCAGAGAGCTTGACTGTTGTGCCTAAGCTTGCACAGCTGGTAAGTGAAGTTCAGGCCAAGAACTCTGGCTCCTGGTCATGTACTTTTCTGGAACACATCAGATTTTATCACAACGAACATGTGCTGCTTTCTACAAATAGATCTGTAATAAGATAAATGAAAAAAATGTGCTATTCAGTCCTTGTTTGCATGTGTATATTGCTACTACCGTTTTACTTTCACATTTCAAAGTGGTTTGTTTACTATCCATCTTTTTGAGAGGTAGGTAATTACGTTTTTATGTAAGTGTTCATTTAGACAACCATAGCCCTAGTGTGGGCTACATACTACTTCTGTATCCTTGGGATCACTTGATAGGTAGGTAGGTAGAAGACACATAGAAATATCAAGGCACACTTTTTGGTGTTGACAACAGTATATTCATTTCTGTTTGCTTCCTAAAGAAATGAGTTTACATGATGGTATTTTGTACTTTCTTTCCTCTTGAGTCTCATTCAAAACTTGCTTGAATTGTTAACATCCACAGATTTCTCAAACAAAAGTTTAGGAGGAAACCTCAACCATGTTACGCCCAGTATCTTCCAATGATTTTAAAGTTTCACTAGAGGGCACTCCCACTTCATGGCCAGGAGACAGCTAAGGACAAAGGACTGGAGTGGTCTGGATTCTTAACTTGCTGTACATACTGTTTTGTTTTCTCTTTCTCCCTCTTTCTCACCATTGCATTTAAAAAAAAAAAAGTAAAATTATACAGGTCTTCTTTTAAATACATGAATAGAAATGAACTGCATTAAAAACTCAGCGAACATCTAGAACTGTGAGTTATGGTTCACCTTGTGACATGGAGCACATTATTCAAAATCTTCTGCATTGAATTTTTGGTTGTCAACACACAAAAAAGTATAAAATATAGTGTGAGGTGTTACCTTAGGATCTCAAGAAATCTGTCTTTCCTGGACACACTGGGGAAGGGAAGGTAATGGCCACTTAGCCCTCATTTCCAGCTTGTAGGGTCTTGATGGTCACCTTTTCTGGTAAGTCTTTGGGTAAACCCACATCACAAAGATGTATAGAGTCAGGAATCAGAGTAATTAAAGAAAAATCCAAATGGGCAATCAAATGAAATTGCTTAAGAGTAAATGACATATTAAACCCTCATTTTCAGTTCATGTACCACAAGTTTTCTTTACCAAAGAATCTGAAGATAGTTTGATGGTTTTAAACACATATTTTAGCAAAACAATTAGTGGTGCAGTTCTTGTGGGAGGAAAGTAAGGTATTTCAAAGTCCCAGGGAGAAGCCTGTTTGCCAAGTGTGGAAGCCCACAGAGCCCTCAGGCCTGAAGTTTCAAACTGATCTCAACCCTTTGGGGGTTTGGATTTCTTTACTGTTGGCAAAACACAAGTTCCTGCTTCAAAGAGAAATGACTTTAAGAAGGCCTGTTATGGAGAAACTCAGTAGACTTCTTGGACACCAAGTCATTCTTACAAAACACCATTTTGATGAGCTTAGTAAAGATTAATCAGAAACATATGGATTAGGTTTTTCTTTAAAAACAAATTGGGTCATAAAATAAGGGAAAAGGGGCATGTTAAAATATCTTTCAGGCTCTCTAAAGCCCCCAAACTCTTGAAAAATGGGTTCAGATGCTGATGTGCTCAGGGAATCAACTAGACTTTTTCCTTGGGTCAACTTGAACCATCGATATTTGACTTAAATTTAGGTTGGAGGCAAAGCAAATAATATTTTTTTTCTACCACTATTATCCACAAAGGGAAACCCACACATGCTCTTCAATGGCTTACAAACTTCAGTGGAAACGTAGGCTTATGTGTTTAGTTTGCCACGATGCAAAGCTTAATTATTCATGTTACCTAAAATATTTCATATTGTTTGAATAAAAGGTGGTACCTCTAAGAAGTCAAGCCTGAGAAGTCCTTGGGAAACTTACACCAAACAACTATTGAAATTAAATTCTTTACTCACAGCTCTAAAAGTAAAATACACCCGCTACAAAGGACCTAGAATGGCCATCATGTGGGGAAAAATCCTTACTGCAGTGATGTACACCAAAACAACCTGGCCACCAGTCACCAGACCAACAGAAGAAATAGCCTTGAGCCAATCACGTTCTAAGGAATTTAAGGTGAACAGCAAAGAAGTTACAAGCAATTAGGAATCAATGACATAAATCACTAGAAACTGATAGGTCTCACTAAGTTTTTCCATCCAATTCAAGTAATCATTTGTGAATGAAGCATAATAAAAAATAATAAAATAAAGGTTGGCATACAGCTTTGGACTTTATAAGTCAAGAAATATAATTTTTCTCCCTTCTGCAAATTGGTCAAAGAATATTATAAAAAGTTGACTTTATCTGTGGAATATGTATTTATATATATTTACATATATACATATACACATTCATTCACATCCTTGTAAGTGCTAAATATTCATTTGTAACAGGATTGAACAAATTTAGGAAATCAGAACTATTTCCTTTAAATAAACCTCCATGCACCAAATAAAAATGTTTTCCCCAGGGAGTTTGGTGATGAACAGTTGGTTTGTTATCAAAAGGTTCTTGCTAAAAAGCATGTCCTGCTTTTCATTTAAACGTGTACATGGAAAATAATACCAACTTCTATCGAGGATTGGATTTAGCCCATTATCATGTGCAAATGTACCTGCCTATTAACTTACAAATGGGGCAGGTACTTTACTAAGGTACAATATTTCTGTCCCAGGTCATAGCTTGAGTGATTCTCCCTTTCAAGGTCCCCAGTGCTTCACTGTCACTCTTATTGTCAAACGTTCTATTTTTCCTGTCCCTGCCAGCAGTGATTTCAATTTGGGCTTGACTTCAAGACAGGCCACATTGTATCTGTGATGTCAACGGAAAGAGGATAAAAGTCATTAAAGATATTTGTTATTTTGAAAGGTTAAAAGAGTTTTTCTTGGTGGGTAACACTTTCTCTGGAAAGAGACTCAACTAATTGTCTGACCAGGGAATGGGCACCTAAGTGAGAAAAAATATACTTAATAAAGCATGGTGTCTATTATTTTTCCCCTTTCATTGTCCAGTGCCTCTGGGCCTGGTGGGCTTTCTGGAGGCATCTGAGCTCAATATTCCTTCAAACAGCAGAGCAATGATTACACTGCTGGGCTGATTCTCTTTCTGTCTGCCCTAGGTAAGGGATTCTTGCTTCAAACACATTTATTGTAGAAATTGTTGCTAGGGTTCTAGAAATTGTGTGTGTGTGTCCTCAAAAAGAGTCCCAAAAAGACAGAATTGGAGGTTCACATAAAATGCCATTTTGTTACACTTAATATCCACTTTCCTTGACATCCATTGCTCCCCAGCAGTGGCGTGAGGAATTAAGACCAGAATGCTTTCTTAAGTGCCAATGGCACCAAGAGATTTGAATTCCTCTAACAGAGATAATGATTATAAAAAGCAATGAACTCAAGAAGAGACCACACTCACACCAACAAACATCATCCATCTATAAAATAGTTTGAAAAGAAAAAGAGAAAAAAGAATGTGCCATTTCCTTTTGTCTGGGGGGTAGGGGAGGGAACACAAAACAAAACAACACAAAAGAATATATCTAGTTATGTTAGATTTGGGATATGCTTTAAGAGACCCTTGCAGATTAATAGCAATCAAATCGGAATAGGCCTGTACTTGAGGAGGAAAGACAAGATCTTTCTCTGGATATCGTTCACACGAGGATGGCAATGATTCTCTGACAGTCACCGTTTTAAAACGTAGTTACCCGAACACATCTGAATAACACAAAAGAGAAAGGAGCATTTTGATGTGTTGAGGAAAGTTGTTTTGACAAATGTCAATGCCTGGGTCTTGCTGGCTGAGGCCTGCTGTTAACTTCCCAAGGCTGCCTGTGCGCTACGGCTCATGCCGCTGTCAGGAGAAATTGGACATCCCCAACACAATTTCATTTCCATTTCTCTACAACATTACAAGCTTCTTTGGCAGCAAAATCACATATTCTTATCACAAAAATAAATTAGAGAAAAGAAGACATACATTTCTGTCAAGTTTTGTCAAGACATATTTGGTATGTATTTCACTTCACTATCGCTGACAGCGAAGATGTCACGTACTCTTAATACAAAGTAAAGAAGTATTTTCCTTTTTTTTCCCCTGCAAGGCATCAATTTCATTTTATTCACTTATAAGAACCAATGACAGGAAGGTGTCTTTTTTAAAACAAAGCTTTTAATAAAGACAAAAAAATAGATTTTGCGTGTTGTGGATTTCTGAATGGACATATTGTACGCGAATTGGGTTTGACAATATCATAACAACCATGATAATAGTCATCTATCACCGCTTTATTATCCATTTTCACAACACGTGATCATTGCTCTGATTTGCTGTTTTCCGGGAATGCAATGAGATAGAGTAAAATAAGAGACATCTGCACTTCTCTAAAGGTTCTAATGGGACAAGAAAGGAAAGAAGGAAGGAAAGAAAAGGAAGGTGAGAAAAAAGGAAAGGAGGAAAAGAAAGAGAAATTCATTCATTCACTCAAAAGTGAAACGGATCTTAAACAGCAAACAAAACAAACACCCTGAGGTCTAAACAGGATAGACTAGGGGAAGTTCCACATTACATTATCATTTGAGTGTTCCATGTTCTACGATTGATTTCTACCTTTCTCTCCACTGTATTCTCCTTAATTAGGATGTTTTGACAAATGTGCATATGAGTTCAAGTCGGTAGAAAGCTTCCTCTTGAGAGGTAGCTGGAGTTCCTGAGAGTTGACATCCAGACAGTCAACTGGGCCAGGAATACTCCAGAACTGAGGGTGGTTCCCCAAGCTTGTGTCACTCCCGTTCTCTGGAGGAGCCTCCCCTAAGAAGGCTTTGTTTGTTTTCTTTGAATGCCAAGGTATTCATATTTCTAACACTTATAAATTTAAGAGCAAATCATTGTTTTAGAGACACAACTTAGTCAAAACACCTCATTTTACAGTTTAACATCGAAAACCCAGAGCAGTTGGGATCAAACAGACAATTTATAATCAGGTTAGACTAAGGAATGAATACTTATTCTGGTAGTAATGAAGAACTCTTGGAAACTTCTGTGGAGGAGAGTCATATGATGAAAGCAATGGATGTGCATTACTATTTTCTAGACTTTTGAGCTTTACAAAAAGGTCCAAAAGACTTTTTAGAAAT
The DNA here is from genome assembly GCA_004027875.1 of Aplodontia rufa. NCBI lineage: Eukaryota > Metazoa > Chordata > Mammalia > Rodentia > Aplodontiidae > Aplodontia > Aplodontia rufa. Next base: position 52,821 of record PVKS010005487.1, on the reverse strand, counting down.
TCCTAGAAAACCACATGCACACAACTAAAAATTGGGTAAATAAATGTGTTACAACTATCTCTTTTGTCAGCTGCAGAAATAGAAACAAATGTGTACATGATAGTCACTGGATAAATGTATATTAAAATTTCATATGAGAAATACTTTAATAGAAAAAAGTTTTTAAGTTCTCATTTTTTTTTTCAAAACTAAAATTTAAGTCACTCTGTGGAGATTCTAGTGTATTGGTTTTCATGAGGCCAACACTGGGGGAATCGTTGATTTATTCCAGAAAGCTTTTCCCTCATTTCTGAGACGCAGTGGCACAGGTGCTACTGGATGCTTCTTCCTCCTCAAAAGAGATTTTAAAAATCTGTGTCTGGAAAGAGCTGGAAGTTTGGGATACTAAGGTGGTCACAACAGGTTCAGCTCCTTCCCTCACATATAAGAAGAGAATTATATTAAGAAATTCCCACCCTCCAGAATGATCCTGAGGATTAAATAGAAATACAAATTGAAAAAATCCCTGTAAACTGTGAGTACCCCACAATTGTTAGTTAATGCATTCGAATAAAGAAGTGGGCATTTGATTTGCTGACTGTCTCACAGGTCAAATTAAAAACAAAAGAATAGTCCCTGTCCCCGCCCTTACATAATCACCGACATTTTCAAAGTAGAACACACTACATATCTGCTCAAAGGAACCTTAGGTGGCGATTTGGGGTTTCCTCATTTTAATATCAAAATGGCTAAAGAGCAGGGGAGTATCTTGGAATACACAACTATTTCCTGGAATCCTTATCCAGAAGTAACACCACAATTGTCCCCTTCTCCTTACTCATGTTTATATTGCAGAATTTAGAGGCATCCCTGTTCCAAGAAAACTTAGAACTCAAAAGAATCCAAAGCAGGATTCTAAACTGAGTGGTAGCAACAACACTAGAGGCAGTGAATTCAACCCAGTTTAGAGCTGAAAGGTCCTTTCACAACTCAGTTCCCTCTGCACACAAGGAAACAGAGATCCTTTCAACGAAGAGCAGTGGCCCAGCATACCATAAATTCCCCATGCTTGGGTCCTCTCTGAAACACCACACCTGGGAAGGGCTGATCCTTCTGTTCCTCTCCCACCTGTGAGGGCGCCTCAACCATTGACCATGCACACTCAACCACAGAGCCGTGTACTGAATGTACAAATAGCAGCAAGGGGGCATCTGGGGGTGCTGCCTCTCCCTCCCTCCACCTCTCCAGGAAGCAGGGGACATCAGTTCATTTGTTCCTTCCTTTATTGATTCTGTCACCAATTCATTCATTCAACAAGATCCACGATTCCCAAATATTTGGTGAACATCTCAGCAAAGCAAGAAGTGGGGAAAAACAAAGGTGATGTGAAAGGGGAGATGTGAAAATAAACCATCACCAGAAGTACAGAGAAGTGGGGAGACAGCAAGGAACAGGAATGCCTCTGAATTCTGTAATATAAATATGGGGAACATGCTTCATAACCCAAGGAACGGTAGGGATGAGCGGCGCTGAAAAGAAGTTTGGTGAGCAGTAAGCATTTATTTAAAATAAGCAAGCAAAATAAAGTGGGGTGGGGGCACACAAAAAGAGTTGCAGGATATGGGGTTGCCTGTCTACCTCGTGCACAGGTGTAGCACACAGTGGGTGTTCAACAAACACTGTGAACTGCCTGGTAAAGGTGTCGCCTCTGAGGACCCAAGCCCTCAGTTCCTACCCCCAGACAGGAGCTTGCGCACAGAAAATGGATCTGAAGTCCTGTCTTGAAGTGTTTGGTCTAGAGCCTTGGGCCTTCTCATCACGGCTGATTTGAAGGAAATGATCAAATTGAAGAGTGCTTCTCACGTGGTTTTACTCCTTTATTAATGAAAATACCTCAATTTTCCAATGCTTCAATATTTTTAAACTACTTTCATATTCCAGAAAAAAAGAACATTGGAAATATATAAAAACATGTTTATAGGAATGGATATATTTCTCTTTTTATCCTTGCCTCCAATGTGGCTGGACTTGGTACTGGTCTTATTCAAAATCTTGATATTTGGTTATCCGGGACTTTTTTCATTAATTTTGATACTTATAACATTAAGAGAGCATTGATCCTAATTATAAGTTTTTAGACCTTCCTTTTGTCCCCTCATTCCTCAAATTTTGTGCCCAAACTAGTTCTGGCCCTGGCTGCAAGAACAATCTCTTGATTGGGTTTCTTAGGATGGGACTAGTCCACCTAACAGGGCCTAGAGACTGACAGGTGATGGAGGCACCATTGGGTCATGAAAAGTTGGGGAAACTCTTACCTTTACCAGTGGAACATGATTTCAAAGGCTTTACAGCAGATTCTGAAGATGAATTTCTAAATGTGAGTTATTTAGACAACAAAAGTCATTTTGTTTCTTCATAGATTTGTTTTTATGAACAATTTTTACTAAAAACAAAACAACATATACCTTTCACTCAGTGTGACTGTTTATCTTAATTTTTCTCCCTCAATAATCTAAGAGACAAAGGATAAGGTGGGTGTAGGATGGAAATTTGTCAGTGGATGAAAAGGGACAAAGAATTTGGGGAGTGTGGCCCATGAAGAGCTAGGGACTGGAAGGTCTGGGGGGTAGGAGTGGAAAGTATTCAAAACTCATGTTTTAAATCTTCCCATAATAAAGTTAAGTGGAATTTGTTATGGGCAGAAATAATTAGTTCCTTTTATAAGGTCTGCAACAACTGTAATTGTGCAGGGTAATTTTATTAAATCAATTACAAAAGTATTATATCCACATAGTTTATAAAGTTAGAAAACATTTACAAATTTAGAAGAAAATAAAAATCACCCATAATCTTACTATACAGAGATAACCGTTGCTAAAGATTTTAGCAATTTCCTTCCAGTCTTATTAAAATACATGTATATATTTATACATACATATACACACATTTGTTATCATACTTCATTTGCAATTACATACACTTTTTTATTTTTTCTCATATCCTTAAGATCACTAACATTAATTCTCATAGCTGTGTAATATTCTGTTGCGTTGATTTAACAGATTCTCTGTTGTTTGATATAGAATTTATTTTCAGTTGTAGACAGTAGAATAAGTTTGTAATAAATATCTTTGTGCATAACTAATTGGCTTAATTTCTATCCATTGGCTTAGACTAGCTAGATTCCTAAAAAGTAGAAATGTAGTTTTTTAAAAAATTATTGAATAACCTATGAATTTGTGACCATTTTTATTATTTGTAGGTAGAATTAAATACCATCTCTTTGGTATTTGTATGTACTTTATTATATGTACTCTCTTCTGATTTCCCCGCTGATTTAGTGATTGAGAAATACCAAGGTTGTCCAATTGGACAACTGAACATCAGTGAACATGCTAATAGTAGCTGTTTCCATCAGATTTTTTTCCTATTTTTGGAGAAATCCAAATGTAATACATGTTTTCTTTTGAATACAGTTTTTTTGGGTTATTAAGAATTATTAATGGACTGGAGCAGTGGCTTGGCGGTTACAGCGCTTACCTGGCATGCACAAGTACAAGGGTTCAAACCCCAGCACCACATACACAACTAAGTGTATGAGCAATGAAGGCCATGTGAAAAACTCAATAAAAATTGATTCTCTCTCTCCCTCTGTCCTTCTCTCTTAAAAAAAAAAAAAAAAAAAAAGAGTTATTAAGGCCTGGAGTGGTGGCTCAGTGGTTACAGTGTTTGGCTGGCAGGTGTGAGTAGGCGAGTTCAAACCCCAGCACCACATACACAAGGAAGCCTTGGAGCAATGAAAATCATGAGAAAAACTAAACAACATTGATTCTCTCACTCCCTCCCTCTATCTCTCACTGTCCCTGTCTTTTAAAAAAATAGAAGAGTTATTAAGGGTTTATCTGTTCTCTTTAACCTTTCTCTAAGGCTTTATTTGCATTTATACATTATACACATGAGAAATAGGATGTCTGAAAGATAAACAGTCCCCTTTGTATTTCAGATCTTCAGTCTGTCCTGAGTCGCAGTTAGGGCTGGTATTCCGGACAGGCTGAATTTGAGGACATTACTGTATTTCCTTTTCTTCTCGAGTTGAGCTAGTCTGGTATGGATTGTGTAGACAATTTCTAAGCATTCCCTCCCTTAAGCTTTTGGTCTTTACTTTTGTGGGTGGCCACTCCATGGTCCCCTGAGCGGCCAAGCCCTCTGCCTCAGGGGTCCGCACTAGTTTTAGTGGAGCCAGATGCCTCCCCGCCACGAGGAACAGATATGGACATGAAGAAGTTTCTCGGGAGGCACCGGTGGTCAGTTATGAAGTTTAACATAGTCAACGAGAGTGGGACCTCCTGTTATTGGTTCTGTGTCCTTCCCTACTTTCCCAGCTCCTGGAAACAATCAATGTGAGTCTCTGCTTTTTGTCATGCTACCTTATGTCAGATAAGGTTAATGACTCTTCACAAACATTTATCCGTAAATCCTCAGAACAGTTCTGTGAAATGGGTACTAGTATTATTTTCATTTTACAGATGAGAAACTGAGGCCCAAGGATAGCAGAGCCCATGCGGCCACCATGCTCCCTGTTGGGGCTGGAGGGGCGGCCCAGCAGCTTCAGTGCTTGCCTCACATGCGTAGGGACGTGGGTTCGTATCCCAGCACCATATACACAATGAAAGCCACATAAAAAAATTAAATTAAATTGATTCTCTCTCTCTCTCTCTCTCTCTCTCTCTTTTTAAAGAGAGGACAGTGAGAGAGAGAGAGAGAGAGAGAGAAAGGGAGACAGAAACACTTTTTATTGAGTTTTTCACATGGCTTTCATTGCTCTGACACTTAGTTGTGTACGTGGGTGCTGGGGTTTGAACCCTTGTACTTGTGCATGCCAGGCAAGCGCCATAACCACCAAGCCACTGCGCCAGCCCGTCTCTCTTTCTCTCTTACTGTCCCTCTTTATTAAAACAACAACAACAACAACAACAACAACAAAAACCTGCTCCCCTTTGTCTTTGGGGTGGAATGCTTGCTACGGGGAAAGGTCAAACCGTTCATAAATGTCAAAGGGGAGTTCCTTCCCTTTCTGAATCTCCTCTTACCTTCTAAAAATTTCTGTCTCCTCCCCTCTCCCATTGCAAGAGCTTAATGACTTCTTTCTGATTCCAGATTGCCCAAAGTTCCTGCCTTTAGAAATCCAGCGACTGTACCTCCTGTAAAAGTGTCATGCACTTCGACAACCCCAAGAAACTGCAGGGATGCTCCCTCCACCCTTCCCACATTAGCTGCTGAGCTCCTTCGCAAAGGGTTGCACAGAGCCAGAGCCTGCTATGCAGAACTGCTACCCCTGTCTTCAGTTGCTCCTGAAACCACGCTCCTTCAGGGAACTGCTCTGTTAAAAAAAAGCTCCAGATATAGCACAGAAAACCCAGTTCCTTGCCCCAGATTTATAGTGGACTTGGCATACATTTTGGCAAGTGCCTTTTGGTCTTCCCGTTTTTGCAAGTGCATATTTTGAAAGAGGTGTTTGTCTAGAGAAAGAAAAACACATCAAAATAAGAAACATGAGTCTCTGTCTTCAAGAAACTCCAATAAGGAGCCATGAAAATTCACTCCTGTAAACTAACAAAAATTTAAATTTTACTATCTGGAATGGTCACTGGTGATATTTTAATTATCTGCCTCCCAGTCTTGAAGTAACTTCCTGGTCCATCCCCACCTTTTAAGGTTTTCTGATTCTTTGCTACTAAAATGACTCACCAGAAGCTGGACTGGGATTTAGGGGTTTTTAAGAGTCCTAAAACTGTGTCTAATACTAGTTTCTTTCTTTTACCCAACTCCAGGAATACTGTCTGTGTCTCCGATCCCAGTTCCTTCGCTCCTACCCCAGGTTTAACGCTTGGCCAGTCGATTATCTTGGGAGATCTTGGGCCCAAATCTCTACTTTCTTGGCTAATTTTCACAATTAGCCCTTGATCAGGAAACCAATTCATAAAGCTGCCTCTGGTTCCAGCCCCACTCCAGTTGATTCCACCAGCCTGTGAAGTTTTCTATGAGAAATAGGAGTGGATTCCAATGTGAATAAATTTATAACTGACCTCTGTCTTGTAAGGTCACTCACTTAAGCCACACCGAATAATTATTTACCTTCATAACCTGTGAATCATGGGTCATGTTGGCATTATTGTTACCATGTGCATCTGAAATTCCTGTAAAAAGAAAGAGATGATAATTTAGACTATTTTGTCTTTAGACCGTGGGTCTAATTTTAGATCTGTTTTTTCTTCCAGTTATATACCTTGTTCTCTCTCTCTCTCTCTCTCTCTCGCTCACATACACACACAAACACACACACACACACACACACACACACACACACACACACAGTGCATGCATGCTTACACAACCAGGCTTATCTTCCTTATTGCCCACCGTTGCACTTTTGCTCAGGCTGAATTGCCTGCCTAGGATTTACCTTGAGCCAATTAACCCTTCAATGCCAACTTATGTCCTTTTCCCATCATCTTCTTCATAATACTTACTTTCCCAAACTGCCTTCTTAGCACACTCACTACAATCCTTCTAAATCATTTGTCAGTGTGACTTTTGCAATTGACCTCCAAGCTCCTCAAAGCAAAGACTACACCTTGTTTGTCTCTGCCTCAGCCTCAGCTTCATAGTAGACACTCAGTAAATGTTGGCCAAACCCAGCACTTGCTTGGAGCCTTTCTAGGCCACACAGCCCACGCTGCCTGCCCCCTTCTTTCAACTCCCATTGCACATGCTCAGTCCTGTCCAGTTTGAGCCTCTTGAGCTGCCTCATGCTACGTCAGTGCTGGTCTTGCAGTCAGATCCTCAAGGCTTCAGATCATGTATGCATTCCTTCATTCACCCCCATAGTGTGAACGACTTCAGAAGATCATTGCAGATTGTTTTCTTAGGAAGCAGTAGTAAAAACTGATCCTGAACCACACTGAAAACAGGGCTTTGGAGAATTACATTGTCTGATTTTCTCAGAAGTGGTATTGCCCTGGTGAAACATGATGGGTTTTAGTTTTTGTATTAACTTCCCTTTACTGAGGGTCTGCTACAAGCCAGGCCCTTTCTTGAAAATGTTCTATACATGAAGCATTTGATTTTCATGGATACAGTGCAGGATAGTTACCGTTGTCTCTATTTCACATGAGGAAGTTAAAGTTGGTTTGGTGACTTGCCAAGGCCACCCAGATAGAGAAGATCCAAGAGCCCAAACCCAGTTCTAAGAGGTTACAGAATTTAGCCTGGCTGAGCAGTCTCCTGGGACTTCTTTCCCATTGTTCCTGGATCAGAGCAAAGCTTCCACCTTATATGTCCCTCTTCTGCATCAGAGAACCTGGAAGACTCCATGTTGGTTTGGGCTCTCTGGGGTGACTGACTTTCTATTGATGATTCCAGTTCATCTTGGGGCTATGGAAAGCTCAGAAGCACCTGAAGCAATCTGGTTTACCCAGAGTTTGAGAGGTTGGCAATGACCTAGGGCCAGCAAGGAGGCCCCCAAGGGTCAGTGCTAATTGGGGCAGATTCCCCAGGGGTACATAGCCCAGACTGTTCCCAAGGAGTTCAGCTGGAACCAGATTGCCTCAGGAATGTGAGTGAGGCAAACAACTACTTGATTGTCTGAGCCCCTACACTGGGTACGGGGTGTTGCTTCCCAGCTAAATGTAGGCCAACAGGATTTCTGAAAACTGTTTGCAAAGCTGAAGGCAACACTCCCTTCATTTGCATTTAAAAAATAAACTCAGCCTTGAAACGGGCATTAGGCAAGCCCTTCCTGAAAACTAAGAGTGTAATGGGATAGATGTCTGCTCCCCAAATGCTTCTTTCCCCAATTCACATGCAGAAAGCTTTTTTTTTTTTGTAAAACTTTTTTCCATTAAACTGTAGCTCAAGACTTTGAATGATGAGCTGCATCCTTTTTTATTGTGAGGAAAAACTGTCTTTATTGAGGGCCTCACAGGTAATAATAGAACATCTCTCTCCATCTTGAACATTCTACGCTAAGCACATGTTCAGAATCATTCCTGATCCATAAAATCTGTCATCTATTAAGATTAGGATGGCTCCTGGATTTCCCTTTTGATATCACAGTGAAGGGGCTCATAGAAATGGCTGGCACTTTTTCCTGTCCACCCGTCTTCTACTGCCCTCTCATTCCCAGGCCATCTATTCCACCTATGTAGTCAAGTGAGAGTTTTGTGTCACATTTACTGGCTTTTGAAAAATAATGATTACTTCTCTATTGCTAGTCCTCTGTAAGTCTTGTCTGGTATAAAAAATGATAATGACATGAAAATAATAAAATACAAACTTTGCAAATTTAATTCATTCATCACATGCCTTCTTTTCCAAAATACCATGACAAGACATTCTGGACTTCACCATTTATCCTCAGGGAAAAATCTATCTGTATACAGAATGAGTTACCACATACTAATAATGTTTCTGGAAGGGTTTTGACCCTAACCTGGATACCCTACCCCACCTTTATCCACATGGTCATTTCCTTAGACATCAAAGATGACACCACTGACTTGAGAGTTGTGTGAGCTGATAAGCCCAAACAGACAACACTCAATCAACATGTGTTCAATATACTTCAAACTAAGTGATAAACATAATTTTTAGAAAAAAATTTTCCCAGTAAACCTAAAAACTTCTCTTTTTTCAGAGTTTACATTTTTCATCCCATTGGAATGGAGTATTTTAAGGAAATAAGCAGTGAGTCAACCCTTCAATATTCTTTTGTTTGATGGTCAAACAAAAATTATTATAGTTTATTGATTTGCATGCAGTTCTGGGTTGTTTGCATCTTTGTTTAGTGATGTTCTTTATATTAAAAAACAAACAAACAAACAAACCATGAGTCTGTTGGAATAACTGGCAGAGAAAAAGACCCATCTGGAGAAATTTGATGTTTTCTGTGTTTATAATGAAATTACTTATAAATGATATGATGTGTTGCATAATATTTGAAATTTTACTGTCAGACACACACACACACACACACACACATACACACACACACACTTTCACACACATGCTTTGTGGTCGAATTCACCCAGGTTTCATTTTAAATCATGTAGGTCTCTGAGCCACTTCCACCAAAATGTGGTAAAACGTAGAAGTTGGCAATTCAATTTTATTCAGCCTTTCAAGAAGGAAGGCCCAGATAAGCTTTACGTGTTCATGTCAGTGATAAAATTCATCAGTGAGGCCCAAATCTAATTCTGTAGGCTTGCTCTTGCTTTGTTGTGCTGTCATTTCTGAACCTCAATCTCCTCTCCTCTCTCTCTCTCTCCCTCTCCCTCTCTTTTTTTAATCACAGCAAAAAGTTTCTTAAGAGCTTAACTTACAGCCAAGTGCCAGCTTCCCCATTTCATTTGTCCTGCTTCCCTACAGCCCTTGAGCACTGTGTTTAGGCAGAGGTGAGGCCAGTTCTCAGGGCCCAGCTCTCTGGACACCCTCAATGATGACCTCATTAGAGTCACAGATGTTTGCTGCACTTTGGGAGATGTGGAAAAAACAGAGCAGTAAACTAGGCCAGCTTGCAGTAAGGCTGTTACCCACAATTCAAGATAAAATGCTGGATAGTTCCCACTAGGTTCTGGTCGGCTAGGAAACGGCAACTTATTAATCTTGTGTCAGAGAGCCAGCTGCAGCCGTGGCAGTTACCATATTTCACCACCAACTCCATGTCTGGACAGCCATTGTCTTTTTTTTTTTTTTTTTTTTTTTTTTATTTTTATGAAAAAGCTCTACAGATCAGCTGCGTTCTCTCTCTCCCTCTCCTTTCCTGCTTTAACTTAGCAAAGCCCCCCGCTTGTCTCCTCCATGGAGAAATTGCAGGGCAGCCCTGATAGAGTTGGGTGCATCGTGGGTCCTGTGGCTGGTTTACTAATTCAGAGAGCCTGCTTACTTTCCAACTTTAATGATATTCCCTCAGCATATCACTTTGGTTGCCTGGCGACCGGATTTGAGCTAGGCCTCTCATTTGATTCCCACACATCAGACCCTGAAAAGCACTTTCTTTCCCCCGTCCCTCAGCTTTTGATTCTTTCTGCTCTGAAACCCTTCCCCCTGCGGTGTCAGTATGGGTGGGCAGAGCAGTGGTAGAAGGAGGGCAAGGGTGGAGGGCGGCCTGTAGCGCAATGGTCACACATCAAGGCCTCAAAACAAAGCCTCCAGGAACCCTTCCTGACGAACACAAATTCCCCTCAGAAAAAGCAAATTTGGCTTTCCCTTCATAGTGTGGGTGTCATTTTAAGACTTTGCTTAGATACTTTATTAAATCTGATGCTTTTCTTTGTTTTTTATGCTGTTGCTCATGAAGACTTCCTATTATCAACAAGTTGCTATCAGAGTAAGCAAACAGATTACAAAGAGCTGAAATCATCTGACAAACACTGGGCTTACACTCACGTGTTGATAGCTTTTAATATTGCAATATACATTACTACCAGAATCATCTATCTTAATTTTTACCAGATTGCGCTCTTTTTCCCCACAATGGGGAAATGCTGCGTGCTAAAATCCAGTGCTACTTCATGTAAAAATTTGCCTCTTTTGGTTTTTTAAAAGAAAAGTAGAGATGATTTATCTTTTGTTGAAAAGGCTCAACTGAGGGAAATGTAATGAATGTATTTTTGTGTGTTTGATGGTTGCAACCACTAAAAAATAGACAAAAAGAAAGTAAAAGAAAAATTTACGCGGGAGTGTATATGAGTTTTCCCATAGCACTATTTAAATTGCTTAAATTAAATTTCATATGCTGTAATTATGTCCTCAAAACAGTACACACACACAAACACACACACACACACACACACACACACACATAGTTGGAGCTCTTAGCCAGTTATTTTACTGACTCAGTAGCATCATCACATTGATATACACAGATTTCAAACATGTCAATCTATGGTTTTTGAATGCATGTAAATGCTTGTCCATACACTTAGACGGGTCTTTGTAGGATATTCTGGAAAATATTAAAATTTCCATGTTCATGTGTTTTTTTGATGATGAGGGTATTATAAAATGCAGTTCAAATATTCTCGGAGGAGTTTATTTTCTCCCAGATCCCTGAAGGATTTGCTCATGTCACTCCTATTCTCCTGGGCAAATCCTCTGTGTATTGATAGGAGAATGAACTTCTAATTCCACCCTAGAACTGAAAGTAGGATTCTTAACCTTTACTCTCTCGTTGTTGAACTTATATAAGGCTAACAAAAGTTCTTCACCCTGTTCTCAGCAATGATTAAAAGTGTGTACAACCCCCTCATCTGTATCCTGTATCGCAATATACTTCTAATAAATGTGGAAAAAAAAAGTGTGTACAAAGTTGCTTCTTTTCTACTAACTCCTCCCCACACACTCAGCCCTCAACCTGCCTCCATCCTCCGTGCCTACAGGGTCTGTTAGCTGCTCTGCTCACTCCCAGCCTGGAGCAGTTGAGGAAGGCCGTTTCCTACTGTACATTCCTACATGCCGGCAAAGGATGTTTTCAGATTAGCATTTAAACTTCATTTTTCTTTCTGTTCGAAATTTTAATTAATACATTATTTGCATTTTTAGCTGTGCAGATGTGCAAAGCAGATATCTATTTATACATTCTATTGATTCCATTATTTTCACATTTGGTGCTTGAATGCTTCATGTATTGCCAAGAACACTCTGATTTCTGAAAATTTCATACATGGATCTGGATATAGATATAGATATCCCCATAGATACGGAATGAGTACCGTTTAAAATATTTCTATGTTAAGAACTTCTAATAAAACAAGATTATCGGATGTCCTTCAATTTTGCTCTTTTCTTTTGAATGGAATGATTGGTGTATGAGACCAAGAAGAGACTTAAAAATTCAGTAGAACCATACCAGTGCCATCACCCCATTTTGGGGGCTATATTTGGGGAGGCAGAGGAGCAAGTCAAAAGGAAAATTCAGTTCTTTGTGTGAATGGAAGGACCATCTGGATACTCAATGTAGAGTCTGTGGAGTGACTTAAACAACTGCTAAGAATGCTCCAGATATCCTCAGCTACCCCACCCTCCACAAATGCTTAAAATCACAAATTAAAAGTAGATCTGAGTTTTTGTGACTTTTCATTAATAAGATGTTAAAAATTAGCACTAGTAAATAGATCTGAGGTCTTTCCTCCACTTAATGCAAAGAATAACTATTCTATCTACTCTTCCCCTCCTCCTCCTCACTCTAACTTGATCTGGACTAGAATCTAAAACAAACAAACAAACAAACAAACAAAACCCCAAAAAACCCAAAACCCAGAAACACCTTATAAAAGACTCCTTTAAAATATTTTCCATTTTGTCCATATCAAGTTTCTAAAAGAAAAACCCTGGGACAGAAACTTGATGGTGTCTAGTTGCTTCTTAATATGCCGAGCACTGTGTGGATAGGTGCTTCTGCAAGATCGACTGAGCTGTTTTGTGCCCAGTTCCCCGACCAACAGCAATTCACATAGGCTGCAGGACTTTCCTGACTCTAGACAGAGAACATGGGTATGGAATGAGTGTTTCACAAAACAAAGTCTGAAGAAGTAAATGATGTCCATCAGAAATTTAGGATTATTTTCTGTGAGTTAAGTCATGTTGACAAAATGTGCACTGTGTAAAATGAAGTAATAGGGAGAAATAAACTATCTTTGATTATTGATGGTTGACCCCAAAGAGTGCTACATTTGTTAAGAGCTAATCATGATTGTTATGATCATTTGCAATGTATGTGTTTATGGCTCTGACATTAAAAAACAGTAACTATGCCACCTTCTGAAGTGTATCCAAGCTCTTATTTTTATATTATTCTTATAATTAGTGGCTATAAAGGATGCTCTGTAACACAGGGAGAGAAACATGGAGAAATATGGAGTTACAACTTCATCGCTGTCATGGCATTGTGAGCCTCAGTCTCCCCACCTCTAAGGCCAGGGAACTTCAAGTGGCCCTTACTCTTTGGTTCTTACTGTATGGTTTTGTGATCTCTAGGAAGAAAGACCTTAGTAATAGTTCCTGTTCATATGTCATGGAGAGAAAAAGAGGGTTCCAACGTATCTGCGTGTGTGTGCACTGTGCCCTGTTTAAGAACCACACGGATATTTCAGCCTTTCCAACGTGATACTACCCACGTGGTTCTACACAATGAATATCTGTATGATCACAACTTTAAAAACAAAGGCTCAGGAAGAGGGAAAAGAAATTGAAAAAGAAGCCACTACCCAATGTGGACTCCCAGAAGAAATCGGAAACCCCTCCCTTTACTGCTCTTTGTGCATCTAAAAGCTTTTAAAAGTCAAAACAGCCTTCTTTCTGAACATTTCTAGTAGATCTCACAGTTCCTGTTGTTGCATGCACTGAGTTTAAATTCTCAGCACAGATGAACACAACCCAGCGGAAGTTCTAATCCTCAAAAAGTAGACAAATAACAGGGAAACTCCAACGGCCCCTTAATACAGCTGAGCTCTCAGGCCTCCCCGGGATGCGGGATTCTGAGTAGTGCTGGAGTTGGGGTTGCTATTTTGTTTGTCCCCATGAGCCCCACCTCGGCGTGCCTATGCACTGATGTAAGAATTCCAAATGAGCTTGCTCAGAAGGGCCCAGATTAGCCGGGTTGCTAGGATCTGGTCATTCCAACCCCCTTTTCCACTTCAGTGGACTGAGCTTTTGACACTATGAAAAGCACCATTTAAAATTAATTAAAGCTTCTTATTTGGTACCAAATCTCATCACTGCTGACTACATTTAATATGTTTTATGTGTGGTTTTAAGTCTCTGTCGCATCATGTGTTGTATGATCCTGCAATGAAGCAGCTGCGAGTTAGAAACAGAATTTAGTTCTTCGGTATTTTATCTGATGTGCAAGTTAAACTGCAATGCTAGTGTTCCCGTCTTCTGGGTCATGCAGCTTTCATTAAGTGATAGAATGATGTTTTCTGGAATTGAAGGCAAGAGAACTGAGTTCTAGGCCTGTTCAGTCACTAATTTGTTACCAGCATGATGGGCAAGACATAGCTGCTTTTTGAAACTTCAGTTTCTTCATCTGTAAAAGAAAGAGGCTGGACTACAGTCTCAGAGTTCTTTCCAGCTTGAACGTTTTCAGATCCTGAACATAAGGGGCAAGGGTGTATTGTCAGTTAGACCCACAGGTTTTGGGACTCAAAAAGATTTGGGTTTAAATTTTCGTTTAACAACTTAGTCTATGGCACTGAGCAAATGATCTGACTTCTTGAAGCCTCAGTTCCACCATTTGCAAAATCGGGTCATTAATACCACCTCCTCGCAGGGACTTCCGTGAAGACTAAATAAGACGCAAGTGCTAAGAAAAGTGCTTCACTTACGTTGAGCTCAGTCAACGTGGACTGGTCTCACTGTCAGAACCCCCGTAAGAATTCTGTATTGCCATTGCATTTGCATTGAATATCATCTGCGATTGGACTTGTGAGTTCTCAACTCCCAAACATCAATACCTTCAAATTAAGGACTTTTGTCACTTCAATGAGCCCAGATTATTTTCTAGTCTATTAGTTTCAAACAACTTATTAATAACTTTCTCCAAAAGTCAGAGACCAATTTATCTATCTCATTATTGTTTTTTTAATTACCTGTCTCAATTAGATCCAATAATAATGGTAATAGTAAAAATCCTTTAAAGAGCTAGAAAGTCTTATGGACAAACAAAAAGGAGGTAAAATGATTAACACTGCTTTTGTGAACCCACTCTGAGTTTTCATCTTCCTTCAGCACTCTTAATTTTTTATGGTGCTATTTTTAATAGCAGTTTGAGTTGCCAAATTATATTATTCATTTTTTTGGGGGGGTGATGTCATTTCCCCCCAATCCTGTTTGTGCTTTTATTTAACAGGAGGGGAAAAAAATTAAAATCTGAGAAGAACAATGATTATCCAGTGTTGCTCCCCAGAATTTTGTCTGTGTAGGAGACAAAGGGTTTTCTTTATCGATTGGTGAATCAAATAGGAAGTATCTGTTTGTAGAGGAGCAATCTTAATGTCTGAGGAATCTAGCACTTGACTATTGCTTGAGTATTTAACAAAACACGCTGTATTTACTACCCACGGAGGGGGACTCTTAATGTTCCAACAATTAGGGTGCTTCTTAAAACACCTTGGAATCTTTATGTTTTATCCTGTTCAAACTCTCAAAAATAGTTTTTAGAGAAGCATCAAATAAGAATTCTACAGTGAGAAAAAGACAGATGATATTCAGGAAGCTGTGGATCGACTTCCATTCACCTGGTGTAGCAGATGAAACCCAGGAAGCCACCCCTTTAATGCTGTAAGCAAGGCCAGGAATCATCACATGTTTTAAACAAGTGACTTATTCAAACTGGAAAATTCTCTGGTTACAGTAGTTTGCTGAACTGTCCAGAACAGATATGCTCATTTGAGCCATTATACCCAACTGAAGCTTTCATTTTTAGGTATCAATGGACAAGTTAATCAGATTTGCATGATGTTGTAAATCCAAACATTTTGGCATGTTGCTGTATCAGAACCTCAGTTTCTTTATCTGCAAAATGGGAAGAATAATAATGATATTTGGTTCATGAGGTTGTGGTGTGATGATTTTTTTTAACATATTTGCATAGACACACTCGCTGCCTGGCACATAGTGGGTCTTCAGTAAGTGGTACTTCCTCTCCCCATTATTATAGCAGGTCTTTAAAGAGAGTTTAGACACTCTTGTGTATGGACACAAAGTCCATCAGTTCTGAGCCATCCCCATAAAAAAAAAACATTAAGTGTAGTTTGGCTTACTGGGAAATCATAACGAAACCCTGAGAAGCATATGATTAGCACAGAAAGCACTAGAATGCTTTCTCAGTGTAGGAGTGCCACAAATAAGAGAGGTTTTCTTGGAGAAGCAAATAAAACTATTTCTTTGCATAGAACCAGCCTTACCATTTAATAGCCAGCATACAGCTACTTTCAAAAGAAAGCCCTACTGTTCTGGACCTTTTGTTTCCTGGATATGACTGAGAATCTCTGTGTATGACTGAGATCAACAGCCAGATATCCAGGAGCAGCGGATCAATTACGATTTTCCTCTAACATTGCTGTGAGCAGCTTTGCAAAATGCTCATGTTTGTGTGGTCGTCTACCTGGGTAAAAAGCATTAATTAACTAAGAAAAAAAAAGTGAGGTGGGAAAAACTATATATTCAGTAAACTTAAAAAAAAGGAAAGAGAAATAAAAATGTTTATTTCCTTGGCAGGCAACAGCAGAATATTCATTAAATTTAAATTTCATTTGTGTGTGTCTCTTTGTTGCTATTTTTCTTTAACTTTCATCATAAAATATTTTTGGGAATCCAAATTTGAATATTAAATGTTTTCACTAACAAAAGATATGTTGTGTTTCTTAACATTTTTCTCTAACATGTATTTGGTAGCAGTATGGAACAATTATGGACAGGAGATTTGGAAAAAATTAAAGTGAATAGTCTTTTAAAGTTATTATAGACTAAATATGCGCAAAGGCCTTGACATATCACTCACCTAGCATTGCATAATGCAAAAAAAAAAAAACAAAAAAAACACAGAGTATTAATTGCTTTTTTCTTCTTTTTAGTGCTTAAAAAAAGTTTTAAACCAAAATTGAATAATCAAGTTCTTGAAGGTCTTTTAACAAGCAAACTAAATAAATGCTTCTGTTTTTACCATTAGAATTTATAATAAAAAAGATAATTAATGAGTAAAGATCAGTCTTTTGACCAGTAACCTTGTAGAAGACAGTTTATTTCTCATAAGTTTGATAAGGACAAAGTAAACACAGTAATACCTGCTACTGGTTGGTAAAGTTCTCTCTCAAATAATCTTAATCCAGAATCAAGATGTCACTATGAAAGGGATCCAAACCATGTAACCAAAATACAGATGATTAGAAATTTCATAAGTAAAAATACTATAAAGTTACTAGAGACTACCTGAAGGGAAGAGGTAAATCTCTCACTGTTACACATTTTCAAACACCGATATTAAAATTAAGATTAGTGAGTCTAAAATCTAGGGCTAGGTTAGTTTGATGTGTAACTCATCAATTTTTAATTCCTCAGATGATGCGTCTCTCTATAGCATTGACAAAACCAATATCTCCCCTTCTATTAAGCCTTATTTTGAACACAGATTTACCTCCACTAAATCTTTAAAGAAAAAAAAACAATGTAAGAACATGTTCTCCATTCCTGTCAGAACAGAATCAACAAGCAAATAATCCCTTGCTACAGTTTCTTTCTTTTTCTTTTTTTCCCTAATTCCCTCGCTACCCTTCCCTTCTATCCCAAAGACAAGGAAGTTTGGGGCTCTTGTTTTCCTAAACAACTCTCTGCAAAACATCAATGCCCTGTAGGGTTCAGGAAGTTTGTTGATCCTATCAGCTTAGGAGCAGCTCCATTCACAGGAAGGCCTTGTTCCCAGATCAGTGTGTCCCTTCTGAAAGCTGAGTGAAGACATCAAACTCATTGGAGTACAACAGAGATTAAATAACTGAACGCTGGGAACGGACAGGTCACAGAGTATTTCATCCTCAAGCAGCTAAAATAATTTCTACCTGTGTCGATGGGCAATCACCTCTCTTTAAGTGCTGCCTGAAATATTAGACTAACTGTAGGTCTAGGTGAAATGTCCTGATCTCTGAGAGGAGCTCTGTCTCCTGTCTTTGAATTCAGCCTATAGGATGAAGAGCCTCAGAAAATTCTCATCTTAAAGGATAGGGTTGCAGTCGTCCAAACAATTTTGATTTCAGATTTAGAACATGTTGAAAGACTTCAAACCTCAACAGAAACTTGTCTCTTGTAAAACTGGAGGAAATCTTCATTATCCATCTGTCCAAAGGTGTCCCTAGGTTTTGTCATTTGGAAAGAGGGACGTTGCAACAACGTCCGGTGCACGAAGCTGTAGGGACATTTCACCTGCACCCAGAGCATTGGGGAGGGAAATTCCCTTATTTGTCCAGAGGAATGAATCTGAGTTTCTGCTGGTTAATTTGGCAACTGGTATAAATACCTAGTATAAAGCAAGCAGTTCCAGTGGAAAAGTCCTTAGAAACAAGATAAGAAGGGTGTGCTTTCCTTGACTTCATGAAAGGACCAGAAGACGATGAAAGGAAAGGTTGGATCCTCCAGGTTTTGTGAACTTAGTCTTTATAACAGTGAAAACAATAAATTTGTTTTCTGATCAATAAACTAGCATCTTTTAATTCCACTAAGATAATGGACTTACTATAATAAAAGGCAAAGATGAGTCCATCCGTAAAGGAAAACAAGCTGGGCACAGTGGTGCTCATCTGTAATCCCAACAGCTCGGGAGGCTAAAGCAGAAGGCTCACAAGTTCAAAGCCGGCATCAACAACTTTGAGAGGCCCTAAGCAATTTCGTGAGACCCAATCTCAAAATAAAACATAAAAAGGACTGGGGATGTGGCTAAGTGGTTAAGTACCCCTGGGCTCAATACCTGGTACCAAAAAACGAAAAGAAAAAAGAAATAAAAAGAAAAACAGAGAATCTTTCTTCTGAAGTGAGCCATCCTTTTCCGAGCTTAAAGCCCCTTATGCCCCATTCATCTTGTTAGGCAATCCGGCTAACTTTCCAGAAACTTAATACATTTCCTATTTTAGTAGTACCCATAGCTTAGAAGACTTCTTTATATCATATGCAGTATTTTCTTACTTATCTAAGATATCAGAAAGTCAATAAATCAAGATATGCGTAGAATGAGCTTTGTGTCCTGAAGTTCTGGCATGGATGGAGCCTGATAGCAAAATTGAAACAGAAAAGGGAACTGAATTCACCAGCCAGGTAAACGTTAAATGAGCACAAAGGAAAATATTTTGCAAACTATAAGATGTGTTGCCAATGAAGAGATTATTTCAATTTGATTGTTTAAATGTTTTTTTTTTTTGACTGGGAAATAAAATGGAACCTTCAGAGAAGCAGTTCCTACTTTATGCTCATTAGTTGATGAAGTTTTATTTTGAAGTGAGGAAGATAAGTAATAAATACTTAAATAAAAACAAGGAAGAAAAAGCAAAGCAACCTTTCATTGATGTCATTTGGATTCTAAGCTCTTTGCAGGATCTCTAAATTATATGGCACACCAGATTTTCTTTGGGTGACCTCTGTTTGACACCTCAGTCACAATAAATGGTTTTGGGTATCAACGTCTTAAATGGACTTGATTTGCTAAGAAAGAAATCATTAAATCAAATATCAACCGACTTGCCGTCATAGATGGAAGGTAGACAGTTGGTTATATTGTTTTAAAATAACCATTCCAATGCCCCTCCTCCACCAATCCAGTCCTCAGTACAGAGGGAGAGATAAGAAGGAGCCCTACTTAGCTCAGTTAATTCTGTTTAATTCCACATATTTTATCAAAATGTTTAATGTAGAGGTAATAATTTAGTTTAAAGATAGCTGTTGAGACAAACTAGATGTGTTAAAGAAGTTGATACCAAAAATGCTGAGTGTCAGTGAAACTCAGCTGAAAGCCAATAGGATTGGCCATCTAATGGCGATTAAGTATGCTATAAATTTAAATCTTTGAAATACTTGTTGAGATTTATTCAGGCAGACAAACAAAGATAACAAAAGTCTTTTGTGTGTTTGTCAGTCATTTCCAATCCTCTGTTGTTGTAGTGTCAAATAATGTCAGTTATTTAAGGGCAATTACTGTAATTTTAAATTCTCAACAAATTAAACTATAAAGACTAGAAGTCCAAGAAGGACCCTACTCATTTTTCAACTACCTTTTCCATCTTTTCCATTTTTAAAGGTGTTTTAATTGTTTGAATATTTACAAAGGAAAGAAAAAACAGTTTTCTTCTTTTTATCTATGGTGCTTTATTTTTTTAAAAAATCAACTCTGTCTGGATATTTCTTTTTCATTGATCCATATTTTATAAAATTTTTCCTAATGGCTTTATCTTTTTTCAGATGGGTAAGGGGAATTATTTTTATTAGACTTTATATATTTTTATAATGTAGCAGCTATTTTTTTATGTTCCTTTATATTTTATATGTATACTTTAATAAACTTAGGTTTGAATCCAAGAGAAAGAAAATATCCAGGGAAGGAAAGTGGAGTTCAAGAGGACTGATAAAATTATGCATTTAAGTCATGTTTGATAATAGACTGCTCTACCAATAAAAATCTTGCAAACAAAATGTAAGCATCATTAATTTGAGTGGGATCATTAAAGCCGTTTCATAAAATAATTTAAAGTGAAGCAAGAAAATAATTACCTCCCATCATCTTTGAGCTATGTTGACAAAGTTTAAATGTTACATAATTGAAGAGGAAGGATTAGATACATTTTATATTTCATGAGATCTTTTTTTAAGATTTAGAGCAGCATCTAGGATTTCTTTGCAGTAATAAAGACAATGATCCATTATGTTCTTCTATTACTAATTATTCTGTAAAGATTGTCTGTTCCAAAAGATAATTAGAAAGGGTGAAATTTAATTCCATTAAACAGAACTCAACTGGGACATAATGAAATTTTGTTGTGAAGTTGAAGACTTTGAAGGCAAATAAAAAGCTTCTTACATAGCTGGAGCAAATGAGATTGTAAAACTCACACCTTATTCATGCAGGGCATGTTTAAGACTGGGGTAAGATTGTATGTACTTGTAAAGAGTTTTAAGCGTTTTTGGGTTAACATAAACAATCATAAAGTATGTTTCTTTGCTTGGAGAATTTTAGTGATGAACACAGAAAATTTTGGACTTCAGTTTGTCCATTCATTAACTCAAGAAATAATGTTTTTGCATGGCTACTATGAACCTTGACTCTAAATAAGATACTAAAGATACCTAGATTAAGGGAGGTAGTGACTGTCATGAAAAAAAGCCCATGATCTAGCCCTTGTATGATGATCAGCTGAGTCTATTTCATTTGGTGATACTGTTTAAAATGTCTGCGTTAGGACTTGATCTTCATAAATTTTTATTAAGCTCTTGCTTTGTGTGGCTGAGAAATGTGTTCTCAAAGAACTTATCACCCAGCATAGGCAAACAGATGCACTTACAATGGCAACAAAGTTCTAGTAGAGTCACAAAGATACTTGATTATCTTGCCTGTCACTCTTAATCCGCCATCGCATCTTGTTTGTCCCTAGTTTTTTAATACATTGTCCCCTCTAGACTAGAAGCAAAATGAGGGCAACTACCATATCGGCTGTGTTCAATTCTGTGTTCTTCATACCAAATGATGAAACAAGGAGTGCTGTGGCCTCTAGAAGCTGGAGTTTAGGTAATAGATTTTGCCCTGCATCCCCCAGATGGAAGGTTGCTTTGCCTTGGGTTTAGCCCAGGGAAACCCATTACAAACTTTTAGCTTCCAAAAATGTAAAATGATAAATTGATGTTATTTTAAGTCATCTAATTTATAGTATTTTGCCCTGATAGCATTAGGAAACCAATACGGCCTGGGAGACTTTCTAGCACTGGGGTTAAGCTGACAGCAGAAAGGCAGAGCAGATAACGAAACTGGGTTGTTGGTGACGTTTAGTCACTAAAGCTGACCACATCTCTGGGGGAGAACAGCTAAGTGTCCTAACAGAAAAATAAAAAAAAAAAAAAAATGAAGAATCCATGAGGAAAGTTAGCAAATCACCTTTAGAACTCCACAGTAATGATTGCTCCAAGCAAGATCCAGCGATGACTGCTAATATTAGTGGATGGAACTTGAGTGAGAAATGGATTTTGCATAGATTCAAATTAACTCCACCCCCAGATACTTAGCATTTTCGTTTTAACATCTCCACAAATTATTTGCTATTCCTCCCTCTAGGAGATGAAGATTAGTCCACCTCTTCTTGGAATGTGGGTTGGACTTGGGGACTCCCTCCTAACAAATGAGCAAGGAAAGAGAAATATGGTCTCCTGAGAGCAGAGAAAGGCAAGGTGAGTGATGCTTTGCAAAATACTTGACAAGTACTCAAGGGTCAAGGTCATGAAAATGAAGGAAAGACTACAGCCGTCACAAACTGAAGGAGACCAAACAATATGACTATCAAAAGCAGTGTGGTAAGATGCAACTGGTGGAAAAACTGGTGAAATCTAAATAATGTCTGCGGGATCGTTAGTAGTATTGTACAATGTTAATTTTGACAATTACCATTATGGGAGTAATTGGAAAACTGGATAGCGAGCTTTGTATGGGAGTTCTCCATACCACCTTTGTAACTATTCCATTAGTATAAAGCTATTTTAAAAATAAAAAGTTAAAAATAAACACTTTGAAAGTAGAGAACAAGCTGATGAAAATGTTAAACACAGTTGACAGAAAAAAATGATTGATAGCCCAACTACAAAGGGCTTTTGCAAACCTGCTGAAGAGTGGTCAAAGAAAATAAACAACCAATGTATAGTGAGAAATACAAATGCGGGAATTACAGTGAGAAATAAAAATAGATACACAGGGGTAATCAAACAGTAAGAATTGAAGGCATGAAAGAGAAGCAAAATCTTACCCCTTTTCTTTCAATCTAATTAGTAAATATTTTAAAATAACACTTTGCCTTTGAGGTTTTGAAAAGTAAAGATGCAATCATATATTCCTACTAGGAAGATAAACTGATATTATGTGTGGACAATTTATTAATACATAAAGTTCAAGATACAGACATCATTCAGTTAGAAATTCTACCTTGCATTACAGGAAAAAATTGAAGATGGCCTTTTTTTTCCCCCAAGGAGTGAGAGGAACAGAAAGAGAGAGAAAGAAAGAGAGAATCAGTTTTACCTAGCTTTTCATGTGGCTCTTGTTGCTCCCACACTTGAGCATGTGGTGCTGGGGTTTGAACCCACGTTCCCATGCATGCCAGGCAAGCGCCACAACCACTGAGCCACAGTTCCAGCCCCTGAAGGTGGCTCTTTTTGTTTGTTTGTTTTTTACTTTCTTTTTAAATGTGTGATTGATTCTTTTTTTAACAATAAACATGAGTTACCTTTAAAATTAGGTTTTAAAAAGCCATCGTACATGAAAATAAGTAATTATACCCAATGGAATATTGTAAAGGCCAAGAAATGATGTTGTAATAGGAATTTAATGCAAAGATGCTGATGATATTTTGTGAAGCTGAAAAACCCTGGGTTAAAAAAAATCACTTAGAATGTGATTCATTTTTATATAAAGTATATATTATATATTTGTTAGAAGATTGGAAAGTTATGTACCAAAATATTAACTTTGCTTATTTTTGTGCAGTAGGAATACACATGATTTGCACATTTTCTTCCTTATCTGTGTTTTCTAAATTTTCTTTAAGAAACATATTGGTTTTTGTACTAAAGTTCTTCCGTAAATAAATGACAGGTAGTATAGGAAAATGACGGTGCGCATCGGTTGGTCTTATTTACCATCAACACTGGGTATAGGGTGCCTGCGTCCATGTGCTGCCCTGCCTGTCTGCGGGTTTGTGGTGGTGTCCGTCTCTGTGTTATAGGCTTTGGGAATCTGTTTGAAAAGGGCATCTTTGATCCAGACCTACAAGCCATAGGGAGTGGACTTTGGAGTTGATGTTGGCTATAGTTCAGAACAAAAATAAATCTTTTGTTGGAAACACCACTATTTTTATTGACATAAAGATGCCCTTAAGCAGATAATGAGCAAAAGTTCACATCAGTTTTTGGAAACTGGGGTGGAAATCCCTCTTCCATTTTTTAAAACATAGTTTGAGAACTATCACTCAGTCACTAACTTATAAAAGGACAAATGATGAGACATGAACCTTATCAATTCATTGGGACACAGCAACATTCCACAAGAGGTCTGAGCACCTATCCCAGAATCTTGGTGGCATCCCTGACTTCCACGCCAGCGTCGGTATTCCTCTAGACGCTGAAGCAGGATTAGTAGGGGAATACTCAAAGGTTGTCAGACACATAAATGGCTAATTATCTCCTGATTGGGTCCTGTTAATTCCCCATTTTCCTTTGACTTACATCCAGCCTTTCCTCTACTCCCTAAAAATTTTAAAGTACTGTATAAAAGACAAAAAACTACAGCGGAGGGTCCTAATGACGTAATCTTACTTCTGCAATGGTATTTGAAAACACTGGTTTGGAAACAGTGTGTTTACTTTTCTCTTGAACAGTCACTTAAAATTGCCCCTGGCAGTGCTCTGCCAGGCAGAACATGCAGAAATCCAGACCCAAAGCAAGTCTCTCAAACAGCAAAAAGCTTCCCCTGAGGAAAGATGAATTTACATTACATAAGTGATGCAAGCCCGGTTCATTTAGGTGGAAAATGTGACTCAAACCCTTGGGACAGATTTATAGCAAAGGTGTGCTTTGGAATCGGGGAGAAATGCCTGCCAACTGTCCATCCCCACACGAGGGCCACCAGCTCTCCGTTTTATTCCCACAGTAAGGCCAGGGCTACCTGTCCTGTTTTATACCCTTTGCCAGTTCCTCCCTCTTTCTAAAAAGGCAAAGCAGTCTAAAGGAAAACACAAGGGCTGTGAAGTCAGTCATCAGGCTTGTGTTTCAAAACTGTCACCAATTTGCACTGCGCTTTCAATTTAACAAGTCCCTTTTCAGTTCCCAGTTTCTTCATCAGAACATGCACTAAGGAAAGGTATTTTAGTAATGAACTTCATCCAGGGTTGTTGTGAGGATTCAGTATGGTCACATGTAAGGTGGCAGGCACCCTGGAAAGAATATTTTTCCTGTTGGAACTGGGGATCAAAGCTGGGCCTCAGGCACACATGGCAAATGCTCTACTATTCAGCTACTAGCCGGAGGCATCCCTGAAGTGGTGGTTGTCATGCATACACATGGGCTGACTTTCCATCTGAAAATATGATTCCCGATACCTGCCCTGAAATATTTAAAAGGAAGCAGCACATGGGCAAGGACGAGAGATCTCTTTCTCAATTACGTAAGCAGAAAGCAGCACCTGAATATAAACGGCCTTGGCAGTGGTAATGTAATGTTCTAATGGTCAAGTGTTGTCTGGCTACAGATATGGAAAATTCTTACAGCGATGAATTTTTAACAGTGAAATTTGACTTGCCTCTTGCGCACCACTGCCTTAAATCCATTTTGGAAACAGGTAGAACATAAATAAATAAACAGTTGACTTCTCTCTGGATGTTTGGGTGAAAGCAGGTGGCGATTGAGAAGACCTGGGTCAATGAGTGCATGAGAGTTAAAAACAAACGTCTTTTGAGGGAGATAACTTGAATTGGAAGAATGAAAATCTTTCTTGACCAAGAACTTAGGTCACTCGGGGCATGGTGGAACACGCCTGTAATCCCAGCGGCTCAGGAGGCTGAGGCAGGAGGGTTGCAAATTCAAAGTCAGCCTCAGCATTTTAGTGAGGCCCTGAGCAACTTAGCCAGACCCTGACTCAAAATAAAAAAGAATGGGGATGTTGCTCAGTGGTTAAGTGCCCTTGGGTTCAATCCCTTGTGTGAAACACAAACAACAACAACAGTGGTCACTTGGGTATCTTTGCTCTTGGAGCCTTTTCATATTATTCTCAACATGCGGATCAGTTGCAAAGCGCTGTCTTCCTGCCATGGCTACTTTCTCTGTGCTTCCACTTCTCTTTCTGTCCCTTTACTGTGTGGTGGGATTTTTCTGGCATTCCACTGGTGTTTTCCCATTGTTCTCCTCCTCTTCTGCTTGTCCCAGCTTCATTTTGGCGGTTGCCTTATCTTGCCTCTAGTCCTCCCATTACTAGGTGCTCAATGGTACCTTCTGGTGGACACCAGGACAGAGCATTGGATGCTACACAAATGCCTACACATGCCCCTCTGACCAGATTGTTGGAAGGGGTCCTGGAGCACACTACCTCAGCAGCAAGACTCACTTCCTCCCTTGGCGGCTCCACAGATCACTGCATTTGAGCTCAGCACTTGTGTTTGGGTGACTGTATTGAGACGTCACTTTCTTGGCCAAATGACCTCTGCTCTATACTTCCAGGTCTTTCCCAGAGCTCATAGCATCCCATATTTTATACGTATGTGGGGAGACATGGATTACCTACACAAAATCTACATACACACTTAGGGCTCTGGAAAAGCCGAGGCATTAAACAAAAGAAACTACTGAAAACATTAACACAGAGACAAGAAAAAAACAAAACAAAACCAAGAAGACTGAAATGAGCAATTTAAAGACCTAGGAAAAAAGCAATTTAAATTTATAAGACTTCACTTCTTTGTTTTAAAACATTCAACTGGGGGCGAGAGCGGTGGCTCAGCGCTAGAGCACTTGCCTGGCATGTGTGAGGACCTGGTTTGATCCCTAGCACCACATACACAACTAAGTGCCAGAGAAACAAAAACCAGGTGAAAAAATCAGATTAATTCTCTCTTTAAAACAAAGAAGAAACAAAACAAAACAAAAAAACACATTTTGGATGACATGTGTGAAGGGAACACCACCAACCTTCCAGAACTTAGGGCCTCCTCAATTCATACTCTGTGTCTGGTCTTGATGAGGGATTCCTAAGTAAGATCTCCACTAGTCCCCTGAAATAGTTCTCAAAATTGAATGCATTGGTTCATTTTCCAGGGGTAAAAGCTTATAAATTTCATTAGATTCTCAAAGAGCTCTGAGAACCTGTACTGTTTAAGAATTACTGAACAATGACCCGGAGAGAAGAGCTGTGTTTGAGTCGTCATTGTATATCGTACATCTGGCACCAGAGTGGTGCTCAGCAGGATGGGTGGGTACACGGTGATGATTGGTACGAAGTGGACCTTTCTGAGTACAGATTTTTTTTGGAAATTTTTTTGTATTGAAGAGATGAAATCAGTAATTCTATGACCCTACTCTTTTGTGGCTATTTAATATTATGTTTTGGCTATAACACACATGTGTGTGCATGCATGCAGACACACACACACATACACACACACAAAATCTTTTTTCTTTTTAAATTATTGGATGGTTCCTTGCACTTTGGTAAGCTGAGAATAGTCTTAGGACTAAATTTGGTAAAATGGTTATTGGCTGTGTTTTAATATGGGTTTTCTGCTATAGAAGTCAGAGATGTTTTTTAGGTATGCTATCTTCTCATTTGTTCATTTTAAGCCAGCCTTTTGTTTTCCTGTTTATTTTTAAAATTGACAGGTGTTGCACAAAGGCAAAATAAATTCAAAGAATTGTATTCCCATTTATCAGAGGTTCTCGCTTATCCTCTGGGAAACCTGTCAAGCATGGGGATCCAGAGAGGGTCAAGATAACTGGTCTGGAATCTGCATTTGTGACAAGGACCTCAATTGATTCTGAGAAGGGTACTCTGGCTATCAGTCTTTGAAAAACACTGTTCTCTATCAACTCACTCTGTTTACTAATATTCATTGTGGTTTAAATCTAAATTTAGAAAAAAAACTGAGCACTATCCCTCTTAAAACTTTCCTTTGAATCTACATTTCCATGAGACAAAGGGAAGGTGGAAAACTGCTGTAGGGGGAAACAACCAACCCTATTGTTTTAGACTCATAATGTGTAGTTTTGAATATGTGCTTAAGTTCTAAACTCATCAGTGAAAAACCTAGGGTAGCACTGTGGAAAAACTTTTCTCATTTTTATCTGCTTCATCTCTGGTGCAGAGCATATTTAAATGTTAACCTGGGAACTTTTGAGGACCCTCGGTGGGTGGATTCCTAAGGACCATGAAAGGACATGCCTCACACAGCCACTCTGCTTGTCTTTATGCAGCTATATCCCTGGTGAATTATAGGTGTTCATTGAGCTCTGGCCTGTTGTTAACAGATGAATGTGTTGATAGGACAGAGTCTTCTCTGACACACTTCTAATAAGGGAAGACTGTGCTTGGTTTGGGTTTAAGAACATTTATTGAGCATTTGCATGTGATAGCTGCAACCAGTTGATTTTACATATGTCTCATCTACTTCTCACAACAACCAGGACTACAGCTGCTGGATACTGCCCGTGTGCTGTTGATAATACAATGTATTATGATGATGATGCCCATTTGCCCCAAGGACTCTGCAGTCCAGATGCTGTGCATAGCTCTCTCCTCCCTGGGCACCACCCGAAGGTACAAGATAAGCAGCATTTGTTTGTTTGGTGCAATCATAATAAATATAGTAATACTTTAAATTAATACATAAATAAATAAATTGATATTATTTCTATCCTACAGAGCAGAAAGTTGAACTGAACAAGACCAAAGTCAAGGCCCATAGCTATAACAGCTGGAATGTGAACGCTCATCTGCCAACTTCCAAACCAAGGTTGCACAGTTGTGCAACAGCCATGTGCCCCATGCCCAGGATGGATGTCCCCCCATCACTTGGCATCTCCCCCACCAAGCGAGGGTGATGCCTGAGGAGGATGGGGTCTCCTGGAGGAGCATCACTAGAGGGACCAGGAGCTTCCTGAGAAACTTTGCTTTATTCTTCTTTGTGCCTCTTACTGGAGGTAGCCTGGAATCCGTTACAATAAATGTTTGTCCCTCTAGGTCAAAATGAGTTCTCCAACATTCCTTCATGTGTTGTCATCTGTTTCCTTAGTTTTAATATCTGAGTAACAACTGTGATGTCTAATCTTTATGAATTCTTGCCAATTGATTTTACAGAAAGAACCTGTTGTGAGCTGAATGTTTGTTTCTCCCCAAAATTCTTATTTTGAAGGCCTGATCCCCAATGTGATGATGTTAGGAGGTGTGGCCTTCAGGAAGCCATAGGATTAGATGAGAGCATAAGGCTGGAGTGTTCATGATGAAGTTAGTGCCTTATGTGAAGAGACCAGAGCACTTACTCTCTTTCTATCCCTGCCATCTGAGGATACAGCAAGAAGATGTCTGTACACTACTGGGCACGGTAGTGCATGCCTGTAATCCCCAACAATTTGAGAGTCTGAGACAGGAGGATTGCAAGTTCCTGTCTCAAAATTAAAAAATTAAATAAAAGGGCTAGAGATTGTAGCTCAGTGATTAAGCACCTCTGGGTTCAATCCCCAAAACAAAAACAAAAAAAAAGGAGGAGTAGGAGAAAGCTGTGCAAGACAGGAAGAGCTCTTACCAGGGTTCTGTGTGATCAGCACCTTGATCTTGAACTTCCAGCCTTTAGAACTGTAAGAAATAGATATCTTTTCTTAAAGCCATTCAGTCTACAGTATTTTGTTACAGCAGCCCAAATAAACTAAGAGAATACACTATGAGCTGATACAACTTATCAGTGGGGAAACTGAGGCATGGAAGGCTAAGCAACATTCTCATAGGCACACAGTTGGGAACTTGGTCCAGGTTATTCTGATCCTCTAGGGGGAATGGCTGTTTTCCTGTGCTAACTGATTTCTCGGACCCTGCAGTTCTGAAAATGAACTGAAATATAAAGCAACACCATGTTGTAGAAATATTAGAGGAAACAAGGGTCAAAAAGAGAGTTGGTGCTAAGGTGGGTATTAATGAAAGAGTAGCCATTATCACAGTGCTAAGAAGCATAACATAGCTCTCATGGGCAGACCAGGAGACTAAAACTTCATAGACCAGCATCAATGCTACCAGTTTTCCACTCCTCCTCTCTTCTGATCAGCATTTCTTGGGATTGTCATGGAATAAGTATTGCTTCCAATGAAAATGCTGATTTTGAGGCACGGACAAGGGCTTACCATGGACTCCAGCTACCAAAATATTTTGCCGGGTCCCCTGGCTAATGATGACCAAATCACAGACTTAAAAATGTTTTCCGGGGCTTTTGAAAATGTATCAGCTCTGGGGCTGGAGAGATGGCTCAGTGGTTACGGTGCTTGTCTGCCACGCTCAAATGCATGGGTTCAAACCCCAGCACCCACGTACACACCTAAGTGTCAGAGAAACCAAAGCCATGTGAAAAACTCAATGAAAATTGATTCTCTCTCTCTCTCTCTCTTTCTCTTTCACTGTCCTTCTCTCTTAAGAAAAAGAAAATTCATCATCTCTACCTTGGATTATTTATTTTCAAAATGAGAAATAATACTAGGATCTTGCCTCAAGGAAATAACCAAGATCAGCTCATAGAAATGATTGGAATCTAGGTCCAGTTGGCTACAGTTAGAAGTTCTCTGAGTGGGAAAGGCCCAGGTTTAGACCTAGCTTCTGCTCCACCTGCCTTTTCCCAACCCAGCAACTTGGGACAGGTTACTTAATCTCTACCTATGCTTCTATTTCCCCACACGTAAAATAGCAATATGAAAACTTACCTTCATGCATCGTTGTAAGGATTAAATAAGATAACCGATGTCTGGCGCATACAAATTTCACAAATAACTTTACAGAAGCTTCTTTTTGTTTTTTCACTAGTCAAAAAGGTGAATCTTCCCCACGACATATTTTGCTTTAGAAAAATAATAGTACATGCTTTTAACATAAACCTGCATCTGACTTCTTTGTAATAATGGACAAGATAAGACTCCAGAAATATTTTGGAATTTTCTTAGGTGGGCTTTATTAGTGCACGTTAAAGAAGCAAAAACCTTTTATGACAGACTGAGAGGGAAGAGAAAGGGAAACACTGGCCTCTTTCAACACTGAGGGATATATACGTTTTTCCATCAGTATTTTGAAGAGGCTTTTCTTATATAAACAGGAGTATTTGCTGGTCAGTACCCAGATATTTTTTTCTTTTGATGTATATTTAAAAATTAAAAGGAATATTCTTAGAAAGACATCTGTGCCTGGGGTGACTCACATTTGATCAATCCCCATGAACCAAGCTTTTCAGGGGATGTGCAATTATTTGCTCAGTTAGGCTTAAACTTTTTATTTATCTAATCACCCCCCTGTAATGCTTTGATCTGAACTTCCAAGGCCTATTTTTCAACCACTTTAGCTACATATTTTAAGTCTTCTAGTCTAATCAACCCAAAGCCATAAAGCATGCAATGTCCTGTTTAATGCATCCTATTAGGAAATCAGCTGCCACATGGATTTTGTAATCCTCCACTTTGTGACTGGGTGAGCTGTTTGGAAGTGTCATTACTGTCATTATTCTAGGAGAGCAGGAGAGAGCCAGCAGGCAAACGCATCCTCTGTCTCCCGGCTGGCTTCTCCTCCCTAACGTTTGCCGAGTGACTCAGAGCTGAATCACCGGTTTCTGCAGGTGTATGCTTGGGAGTCCTGGAAGCCTTCCACATCCCAGCAGGGGCAAATGTTTACTTCATTAGTTCATGGGGTTATTCAGTAGCTCCAGCCAACTTAATTTGACTGCACAATGGTTTTAAAAAGTATATATGTGTATTGACTTATTTATTTTTATCCCACAAGTGCACTGCAGCTTAGAAATTAGAAAATAAAACCTGTGATTGGGTAATTAGAAAAAGTGGTGTTGATTTGAAATCTTTGGAAGGAAAAATAATTTCTACTTGTGTCATTTTACTGCAAAAGATATGCTCAGTGATAGCATATCTTCCTTTTCTCTCTAGTTGGGCATCTGTGGGAGACTGGGATCCGTAACTGTTGGTGAATTTGCAGACTCTGTCCTTTCCCAGCCTGGGGCCTTATTTATTTATGACTGTCTTCAGGAACTGTAGCACACTGAATATTTTTTTTCTTTTTAAAGGCCACTCAATTTTTGACCATGGAAAGGAAAGAAAAGCAAATACAAATATTTCCTTTACTTGAACCAATCTTACTTTTTACATATTATCAGTGTGTAACAAAGATAACAGCTGTCAGTTGAATAAAAATAAGATTTAAGAATATTGAAATATAACCACAGTATGAGTTTGCTGAAAATTGATGGTCGTTAATATTCATGACACACTAATACATAATAGTACATAATAGTAATAACGAACATTAGATTCCTCCCTACCTTCCAGCACAGTTTGAAATGCTTCATATTACACTAACTTTCTAAATTATCAGAACATTCTTCAACATTGGTTCCTTTGTTGTCTCTATTTTACAAATGAGAAACTCCAGGAAGACAGAGGTTAATCAACTTGTCTAAGGTCACACACAGATAATCAATGATAAAGCCAGAGTTTAAACCCATCCAGGCAGATCCCAGAACCTACATGATAGAACAGTGTGGTGTTATGGTCTAATGACAGATTAATTAATTACTTATTTTTGCAGTGCTGTGGATTGAACTCGGGTCTTCATGTGCCTATCACTGGGTGTCATCCCCAGCCCTAACCAATAAACAGCAGAATCTAAATCTCTAAATGAATTGTGCCACTCCAAAGTCTGTGTCAGTTTAATGCTTATTCCATTCAATGCTTCTCGAACTCTCTCTTTTCTTTCCTTTTAAAAGCATTTCCTTTGGAGACTGTGTCTTGTTATTCTAAGCATCACCAGTAGTGGCTTTAGTCTTTGAGGTCAGCTGTGATTTTTGGAAATATTCAGAAGTTAATCAGAATGCAGACTGGCAAAGGGAGGGAGGAATCGAGCTCAGGGAGGTCACCATCAGTTCAAGTGCCTCTAAAGGTCATTTTCAAATAGGGATTCTAAAATTCCCAGAATATTTCGTGTGATGGCAGCATCGTTACAATAACGGTTAAAGTTTGTCGAGGTCCTCGTGAAGAGCATTAGAGAGCAGCATGTTGATGTGTCTGATACAGGGATTCATTCTCAACATTTGAGCCTCACTATGAGGTCACAATTCAGTAGGTACCATTTGGCAGCCTGACTTATTAGAAGCCCTTTTGACTCTTTTCTGATTGCAAATTTATACAGGGGATGTATCATCAGGCAAGATCCCAGTGAGAAGGAGTCAGACTCAAAAGAGGAGAGTTGAAGGTTCTGATCAGATCAGGAGTCTGTGAAGACCACCAACCGAAAGTGCGAGTCCCTGCAGGAGTAGTAGAGGCACTGTTACGAACCCTCACCTGAAGGACAAAAGGAGAAGCAGGTACCAGAAACCCCAGAGTGGTCACTGCTAGGGAGGGGACTTCCTTGCAAGGGCCTTATTAGGGGGATGCAGCCAGCCCAAGTGGCAACAAACAGAAGGAGCCCAGCTCAGAGAAAAGACCCCCGTCTCAAGTTCCTCCTGCCCTCTACACTCCTGCTGGATCCCTCATTTACCAAACCCAACAGGAATACAGACAGGTTACAGGCCACAGTGATTACCTTTCTGGAGGACACAGCAGGGTGAGGAGGTTCCTGGAAGACCAAATCTCTGGCACTCTATTATCGTTAGCAAAATCTGGATTACCACTTAGTTATGAAATCTCTTTCCTTCTGGTTCACACCTTTCTAGTGGAGAGGAACCAAAAGGTGGCAAACACATTTCATAGACAAATCATTTCCTGTTATTAAACCAGCCTTACAGGAGGTAGGAGGGTGCAGATCTGACATTTATTGAGTAGCTGCTATGTGCCAGGTGCTTTCCTGGTGTTAAAAAAGAATTATGTGAAGAGAATGGTGCTTACCTTTGTGGTTTTCCTCCACAAACTCATAGGTGCATTCTAATGATTAGAAAAATGTCAGGCAAATCTGATCCCTACCAAGAGGCAGTCTACAAAATATCAATGCAATGTTCCTCAAAACTGCTAAAATCTTTAAAAACAAGGACTTCTGAGAAACTGTCACCATTGAGAGGAGCCTAAAAAGACATCATGAATAATGTGTAATATGGACTCCCAGGTGGGGTCTAGGAAAAGAAAGAAGATATTTTATAAAAACTATGGGAATCTCAATGTTCATAGCAGCTCAATTTACAATAGCTGAATTATGGAATCAGCTCAGATGCCCCTCACTGGATGGATGGATCTAAAGTCTGTGGTACATATATACAATGGAGCTCTACTCAGCTATCAGTAACAACAGTATTGTAGCCTTTGAAGGTAAATGGATGGCAATGGAAGAAATCATGCTGAACGAAATTAGCCAAACCCAGAGACTCAAGGGTCAAAAATTTTCCCTCATTTGTGGAGGCTGGAGCTAAACCCAGGCTTGGGTGAAAGGTCAAGTTCATGTACTAGACACACAAAAGTTGAAGCAACACATAATCTAAGGAAACCATAAGTGGGGGGAGGGAAGTAAAGGGAGGGAGGGCGGGGTAAGGGAAGGATGATAGGGAGGGTTCTTGGGGGTAATCAACAATGTAACTTACTCCCTTGAAAAGCCAAATAATACTTATATAATCATTTAATTCTGGAAAATGCACAAATACATACATTTATATCTATTATGGGGGATATATAGAAGAGTCAAGAGACTGAGGTGTGAGTAATGTGGGGGTGATTCTGGATTAGGATCAGGGGCATATACTGTTACTATATATGTATTTATGATTGTACAACCACAAAACTCCTCAATAAAATTAAAACAACTATGGGAATCTGACTCAAATGTGGATTTTAATTAATGTCAATATTAGTTCATTAATTGTGCGGAGAAATTGAGTGCAGGGTATATGGGAACTCTGATCCTCACAATTTTCCTGTAAATATAATAACTATTTGACTTTTTAAATAAAATGGGAATTTTATTTAAAGAGTAAAAGCCTAAAGCTACAGTTTCCTGGGAGAATAAGAAGGAAGAGAAGAAGGAAGTAGAGTAGAAAGATTCTGCTCGCTGAAGCCTCCTTTCCGGCCACCCTTGCGCTGTAGTGCCCAGCTAGCACCATGTAGTCAGGAGACCCTGACCCCTCTTGCCAGGGCACCTTAAGCAAACTGATTGAACACTCCCACCATATGATGTGAAGTGCCAGATTAGATTATTGAGCTTTAAATTTCTGGAAGCTCAGGATATCAAACAGTAATGTATATGAAGGGCATCTATACCACTCTCTTTAAAAATCAACTCTCTCTCATTTAAAAAAAAAAAGATAAAATGAAAAAGTGGCATATGCCCAGTAAAAATAAAATAATGGCATTTAAGCAAATATTCTAGCAAAGAAAAAAAAAGTTATATCTGATTTAATAGTAGAAATAAAAGGGGTTAGAGAGGTGGCCCAGCAGTAGAGTGCTTGCCCAGCATGTGTGAGGACCTAGGTTTGAACCACATACACAACTAAGTGTTGCAAAACAAAAATCAGATGAAAAAATAACTAAAAATTGACTTTCTCTTTTTTCTCTCTCTCTTAAAAAAATGGAAATAATATGTTCTATTCCTGAAGCCAGTTTTTAACATTGAAAATTTACCACAAGAAAGTTGTTTTTTAAATAAGCTATCTTCTGGTGATGCCAATTATTTATATCTCATACATAAGAGAGTAAGCATATATCATATGTATATGATCGATGTGTGCACAACAATATATATCATAAAATGAATCATTTACTATATATGGGGCATCTGAATATGGGGTGTTTAGGAGAGCTACCTATTACTATTCAGGCATTTGGCCCAACATCAAAGCACCAGAGGTCCTTTGTAGGGCCTTACATTTTTATTTTACTTTGTTTTGAAGCCAAGTCCTTGGATGACCAGAGGAGCATGCATGTGGAGTGTTGGAGGGTGAAAGAGCTCCTGGTCCCCACCACATTTACCTGCACAGAGCAAAGCCCAGTCCCTTTGTTATGGTTTGAATGAAAGATGTCTCCCAAAAGCTCATGTGAGAAGATCCAGGGAGGCTGAGATGAAATGATTGGGTTATGAGAGCCTTAACCCAATCAGCTTACCCAATAAGCTGGTAAGGCGTGGCTGGAGGAGGTGGGTGATTGTGGGTGTGCCTTTGGGGTATTTATCTTGTATCTGGTGGGGAGTTTCTCTGCTCCCTGGAACCATGCTTTCTGCCATGATGTCACCCTCACCTCAAGTCCCAGGGAATGGAGTCAGTCATCTATGAACTAAGAGCTCTGAAACCAGGAGCTACCAAATAAACTTTTTCTTCTAAAACTGTTCTTGTCAGGTATTTTAGTCACAGTAGTGATAAAGCTGACTAAAACATCCTCCTAGCGCACTTATTTCTAGACTGAAATTTCTGCTCTCTTGATCACAGCCTAGAAAATTGGCCACCCTGCCCCATCTCTTGGCCCTGTGGCATTGGGTTATGTCTCACTGTGGGCAGCGTGCGTCCTGTGGAGAGAGCAGAAAGGGAACTGGTAGTACCAGCTACAGACCTCCATTTGGATTCTGCCTGTGCCATGGGCTGCCATGTATCTTTGGGTGACTCTTTTAATGTCTGTTTTCTCAGCTCAGAAAGAGGGATGCAGACCAAAGATAATGTCTATAAAGTGTCCAGAGTGCTTTGAGTTCAGGAGAGGATTTATTTTGTTGGCTAAAAAACGTGACTTCACTGGGCATGGTGGTGCACACCTGTAATTCCAGTGGCTCAGGAGGCTGAGGCAGGAGGATCACAAGTTCAAAGCCAGCCTCAGCAACTGAGCGAGGCCCTAAGCAACTTAGCAAGACCTTGTTTCAAAATTAAAAGAAAAAAATGGCTAGGGATGTGGCTTAGAGGTTAAAAGCCACTGGGTTCAATATCTGCTTCCAAAAAATAAAACTAAGCATCAACAAAAACCCCAAACCAAACCAAACCAAACAAAAAACAAACAGATCATAAAAACAACAGTGGCCTCTTCTTGTACGAAAGCATAAGAACTATCATTTTTCTTTCTGTACGTTTGGCCATTCATTTGCCCATAGATTAACTAGTAGTATTTGTTAGGTATTTAGCATTTCACATTTCTCTGGTTCTTTTTCCTTAGTAGACTGGGTCTGAGGATTCTTTGAATCCAAAATAAGGGTCTAGAAGAGATGCCTATAGGCCAGTAGTATTCGTTTAATGAATGAATCAATGAACTGCTTTTTCCTTAGCATGAGTCATATGTAGTGTGTGTGTGTGTGTGTGCGCGCGCGTGCACGTGTGCACAGACTTGTGTCTGCAGCATCCATTTGTACACACACACACACACACACACACACACATCTATGGTCAATCCTCATGAGAATGATACAGGCATGTTCCTCACGCAATGAGCTGAACCCCAACTCCTCTGGGTTTCAGTGGTTCTTTGTACAACTTCAAATCAATTTTTAAAATGTGTGAGTGAACAAATGCTGAATTGGCATGATTGTGTTAGAGAGTCTCTGAAATTGGGTATTAAAGCATTCTACAAAAAAGTGCTAAGAGTAGCTACATATATCCATGAACAAGTTTCCAACAATAAGTGGGCTTTTGAAGTTTTTAGGAGAACATTTTTTCCAGTGCCTACTTCAAACATGAAAGTGAAGATGTGCCAAATTGTGAAGTACTCTTCCTACTTCCATTAATGGAAATTCAATTATGTCAAGATAATGCTGTTCTAATTGCTCACCAAAAATAATGGTCACATCACATTTATTATTAGTCCTTTTCAATTCTAAAGAATCCATGCTAAAACATTAGGTTCATATGATGTTTCCAAGCACAGACTCCATCTGAATTTTCTTCTTCAGTTGTGGAGTATTTTCTCTGAGTGTGACAGGGACATACGTGTGAAGCGCATCTCCAACTCAACCCTACAGGCACAGGCAGGAGGATAAAAGGAATGTAACATGAAAAAGCAGGGATGTAGAGCTAAGGGTCGAGAAAAGATAAAAACAAAGCTAGTGAGGGTTTTTTTGTTGTTGTTTGTTTTGTTTTTGTCTTTTTCTGCTTTTTTTTTTAACCTCCAAGCTTCTGTCTTTGTTCCTTAGTGGTAAAATATGGGGGGGGGGAAGCCTCTTCACATGGGGTCCTTGAGTATTTTAAATAAATTATTAACAGAAAATGTCTGGTACATAGATGGAACATGAGAATGTTTGATTACCAAAAATAGACAATTATAGATCAAAAAAGATTATTAAAAGTTATTAAGAGGGGCTGGAGCAGCGGCTCAGCAATTACAGCGCTTTCCTGGCATGTGTGAGGACCCAGGTTCAAACCTCACCACCACATATACAACTAAGTATCAAAACAAAACCAGGTGAAAAAAATAAATAAAATTGATTCTTTTTTTCTCCCTCTCTCTCACTCTCCCTATCTCTATCTTAAAAAAAAAAAGATAAGAAAGTACTTTTCTTTGAAGAAAACTAAATCTGCCCTTGTCACCGTTGCTGTGTCCAAGGCTGATGGCTGCAATGACCACTAAGCTCCATGCTCTCCCCATGTCCCATGAGTCACCCAGGGATGAAAGCCATGCTGGTGCCAGCCGTGACCATCTATTGGTGCAGAAACATGGTTAGCTCATGTAGACCGTTCCCTAAAAATGTATTTGCCAGGTTTTGAGAAGCCAGAATTCCCACATCAGCGAGGGTCTCACTGTGGATTAGCGACACAACTGCACCCTCGATCTCCCAGCAGCAGTTCTCATGGCACATGTGTGCCTGGCACAGAACAGGTCTTTCCTGAAAGTTTGCTGATGGAAAGAGGAGGAATGGTTGGATGTCTCCTTGGCCTTCTCTGCCCTGTTTTCTACACTTAGTGGTTCACCTATTCCTCCTGCTATATGCAAATGGGCAGTCCATAGGGAATGATTTTGGCCAAATTACATTGTTATTTTGTGTGCATGTGTGAATATGGTACAGTGATTCCTACCTTTATCGGTAGCTACAATATGCCAATAAAAATATGGAAAGATAAATCAGATTGTCAACCCGTCATTTACTTATCTCTGGGCAAAACTGTACTCTCCTTTTCTGGAAATAGTATATTCAAGACCACACCCCCACTCCCAGCCCACTAGTCCATTGCTTGGCTAATGCTTTTTGCTCTTAAGCTAGCTCATGTTTTTATTTACTATCTCCTCATTGGCGTTCCTTTAGGGTGGGAATTGTCTTAGGGATGTGTGATTCAGGAGGCTCTATTTATAACTTTATTTATACAAAGTGACTTTAGACAGTGGTGCTACACTCAGTCAGGATGCTTACGAGGCAGGGAAGAGAAAAAACTAAGAGGCATAAAGAAGAAAGTGAGGCATGCCAGGCACTGATGTTCCCCAGATGACTCTGTCAGGGCAGGTGATTGAGGGGACACCATTTGACCAGGCCTGGAACCACGGTCGAGAAACGCACCGCTGGCAGAGGTGAAAGGCATGGAAGAGGGCAGGGAGGAGAGTGTGGTGAATGCTTCTATCACTCTTCACAGGTTTTATTTTTTTACAGTACTGGGAATTGAACCCAAGGATGCTCTACCGCTGAGCTACATCCCCAGCCCATTTGAGACAGGATCTTGCTAAGTTGCCCAGGCTGGCCTTGAACTTGCTTGCGATTCTACCCAACTCCCCCAACTAGCTGGGACACAGGTGTGCCACTGCATCTATTGACACTTCACAATCTTCAGAGGGCCTTCACACTGCGCTCTCTTTCTCTCTCATTTATTTTGTATAACAGCTGGTTAAGGAGGACAAGGCAGAGATTATGGGGTGCAGAGAAGCTAAGAGACTTGCCCAAACTAGTGAGTGAACCAGGGCAGGATGTGAGAGTGGATGGAAATGGAATTTGACTCCAAGTCCTACAATAGAAACTCTCTCTTTTGATAGAGCAATGGCTCCTGTGGGGATCAGTCTAGTATTGCTCTTATCTATGACCAACAGCTTGTTTGGGGAACTGGTGAACCCCATGCTTCTGAGAGGCAATGTTCCAAGGCACTCAGTGGGTACCTGGAAGCACCCTGAGAGCACTAGGTACCAGGAGTGGGCTTGGGATCAAAACTGCCTGTGGGAAAAATGAATGACAGAGGACCCTGCAGGGCAAGTGACAGCATAGGGTGGGGGCCTATTAATACAGAGAGTGAGCATCTCGGAGCTCTTGCCCTGCTCTGGGCATGGTGCTATGTGTTGCATGCTATCTTCACTTTGGAACTGTGATGTTTAGAAAAGTGTGGAGATGCAGTCCAGGACCCTCATCTGGGAAGGGGTGGGATCGGGATTCAGATGCAACCCAAAGTCACTGCCATCCTGACCACTGGGCCAGGGGTTCTTACCTATTTGGGTGCCATAGATCCTTTTGGCCTTCTAGCAAGGCCCGTGAAACTTTCAAATGTTTTAAGATAAAACATGCAGTTTATGAAGAAAATCAATCATATTAAACTTTAATTACTAAAACATTAATACACAGATCTTTCTTTGTTAATGGAATAAATGACAAGAGCCTCTGGCAGGTCGTGATTTGGAAGTTGTGATGAACGTAAATGTTTTAAGATGTCAACAGCAACTGTAACGGGATATGAAAATACCTGTGATTTCTATTGGTGACAAAGACATAGGTACTATGAATATGACTGTTTTCTTCCATTCAAAATGGAAGAAAATGTAAAGTTTCAGTGAATTGTTAGAGGAAATTAAAATAATAAATGTGTAGATTCCTGCTCATAAGCCACCTGAATTCTCAGGTTCTCTCTAGTAATCCTAGGTTGAGGAGGACTCCTGGGCCATGTTGCATGGTCTCTTGTGGGCAAGGCACTGACTGTCAGAGTCCTTAAAGTCTGACCCTACCTATAGCCCAATGCTCAAGGGCTGGGCCTAGCAAGATAACTCTCTAGTAGGGTATTATGGTTTGAGGTGTCTCCCAAAACCTCACGTGTAAGGCTGAGGTGAAATGATTGGGTCATGAGAACCTTAACCCAATCGGTGAGTTAATCAAGGGATTAACTAGTAACTGAAGGCTGGTGGGGTATGGTTGGAGGAGGTGGAACACTGGAGGTGTGCCTGTGGGTATATATTTTGTATCTGGAGTGCAATATCTCTCTGCTTCCCTCCACTATACTCTTCTGCCATGATGTTCTGTCTCACCTCAAGTCCGGGAAATGGAGCCGACTTCTGTGTACTGAGACCTCTGAAACCATGAGCTCTAAAATAAACTTTTCCTCCTAAAATTGTTCTTGCCAGATCTTTTAGTAACAGCAATGAAAAAAGGGGACTAAAACATAGCGAGAGCAGGGAACTGCTCAGATAGACCCAGAACCAGGATCTGAATGCTGAAACAATAAACCCAGGAGAGTGATGGGACCGGGACAGTGCGGGGTGTGCTCCCCGTGATGACTAGATCAGTTACAGAGAGCATGGTCATGCAGTCCATGCCAGACCCTTCACACAACGAAAACCTGATGCCAGAAGGAGAAAGGGCTGAGGTGGGTGGGATGGAGAGAAGGAGAGAAGTCAGCCAAAAGGACACCTCCTTTTTCTTCACTGGTGCCAATGCAAAAGATTGAAGAACATGAAGCAAAACCAAACTGAGGCCCTCACTTCCCAGGCCTATGATCTTGGGTAAATCACACTGCCCCTCTGAGAGGTCACTGCCTCGTCTGTACAGGTGGAGCCAAAACACAAGTCAGAGGCTCTTCCGAGGATTGATTTAATGCTTGTCACTTGCCAGAGTTGCAGGACTTGGTTGCTACTCAATAAAATTTAGTTTGCACTACATGGGATTGCTGTTTCTGTAGGTACAAAAGGGTTGACTATGGGTAATTTTATACAGCTCAGATGACAGTTCCTGGCAAACAGGAAATGCTGTAGAGAACATAGCAGCTCCATCTGGAGGGCTCAGTTGCAGCATAGAATTAAAAAGCAAACAAGCAAACAAGCCTACCCTGGTCTCCACTCTTTCTTCTTTGAAGGAAGTATTATGGAGAACTTCCTTTCCCACCCCACTCCTTGAGCAGAGTAAATTCTGTAAAGAGATGCAA
Source organism: Aplodontia rufa (assembly GCA_004027875.1). Lineage (NCBI taxonomy): Eukaryota > Metazoa > Chordata > Mammalia > Rodentia > Aplodontiidae > Aplodontia > Aplodontia rufa. Next base: position 11,275 of record PVKS010005487.1, on the reverse strand, counting down.
ACGACAGCATTCTCTCCGGAATTCCAGGGAATGACAGATCACCGTAGAGCTGCGTGAGACCACTCCTGTGACCTGTCAGGGGATAAAGACAGAAAAAGAGGGGCAGGGGTGGGGAGGGACTTTGTGTTGCTTGGGCTGTCGCTCCTATTTTTATGGTATGAGCAAAAATGCACACAGTGGTGAATACTGAAAATCTAGGGGCTGGACCTGGGCTCCAAACCATGCTCCTCAACTAAGGCTTAGAGACTTGGATGACTTTGGGCCAACACAGGCACCCTGAACCTCCTTTACAAGAGGGGGATTGTGAGCATCACCAAGATCCCACCGTGCACGACTTTGATCATGAAGGCTTTGATCGGCTCTTCAGCCCAGGCTGCCACACGCTCATCCTGAGGCTCCCATGAACCATTTCCTCAGCAATGCAGCAACCACTCAGCCAGCATACCCAACTTAGACAACCCAAATTACGAGGTATATCCAACCGTCAGTCCCAGGCACTTAGAACTGGCCTGCTTCTGGAGGGGCCTTGAGATGAAGCAGAGCAAAGTATCTGGGAACAGGGTGGGTGACGCAGAGGAGTAACTATTTAGGGCTGTTTTGAAGTACAGTTTTTCTAAAAGTTCATTTCATATTAAATTAGAAGAACCTCATGGAAAAGTGATTACAAGCTGTTTTTGCGGTAATAAAACAGCCCTGGGGCAAAGAAGCACTAGGGCTGAATACATCTAAAAATATCTTATTTTTCTACGGCTTGATTGAAACTGATGTAGGTGTGCTTGGCATTTGACTTGGGGAGGTCGCGCCTTTTTTTCTTCTAATAATACCGTTTGGCAGCATTTCCTTCTATCTTACCACAGATCTTTGCCAAAACTTGAATTTACTTCCGTCAGATTAACTGTCTCCAAAAACAAACTGGCATTTCTTCTAAGGGCTCCTATTAAAGGATAAGCTTGAGTGACACCCCCTTAACTGGCTGGATATTCTCACAGGGCTAGGAAATCAGAACTGGAAAAGTGGCAGGGGCTGCTTTCAGTCCCACGGCAGCAACAGCTTTGGACAGGGAGAGGGGCTGCTGTTCAGTGTGTTGTGATTGGGGACGAAAAAGCAAATTAGGATTTTGAATACACACCCCTCAAAAACCTTCGAGAAGAAATCCTTTCAAACCTCTCAACCACGGCTTTGTTCTAGGTCCCAACCCTTCAGCTCTTTGTTTTAAATATCACCTTCAATAATTTTACTGATCAAATTAGGTTGGCTTCCTCAAAGCTCCAAGGAAACCCACCGCCTCTTCTGCTTCTACAGCTGAATGCATATGGAATTTGAATGAGCCAACTATGTGCGGGCCAAAGAACTTTCTCTCTTTAGCATTCCAGTAGGGAGGAGAGTCCAGGGAAGCCCGAAAGCTGGAAAAAAACGAGGAAAGAAATATCTGTCCAGTTTCCCTCTCACTCCTGTCTATCACTTCATCCCTCCAGAATTAGAGGAAGGGTCAAAGTTCTTAACCCAGAAGGTATTTTTCTTTCTTTTATTTGTTTGTTTGCTCACTAATTTCCCTTTAGTAGGTAAAAATGGCAAGAACAGAAGAAAGAACAGAGTTGCCGATTTTCTTAACGGGTTACAGATTTCAAAGTCTCTCAAACACACACACACGCGCACACACACACACACACACACACACATCAAATGAGGTAACATTTTAGGAACTGAGGGGAAATGTGGCTCCTGAACATTCTCCAGTTGTGAATTTTCTATCAATGTAACAGTACCTTGAATGAAAGGATCCTGCTGCAAGGCTGAGAATGTTTGTCAAATGTGAAGACTCGGGAAATTCTCTAATCCTGTATTGGAACTAATCATCTAATAATACATGACAAAATAACTATTTTTGCTGATCTTTTAAAAAACATTATTACTCAACCTGAAAAAGACTTAGGATTAGTAATGCTATTAATTCATTCTGAGAAACAAATCATTTTGCTCAAATAGTCATATATATCTTAAACTTTTTCCTTCTTCTTTCTTTTTTTTAAAGAGAGAGGGATAGTGAGAGAGAGTAAGAAACAGAAAATCAATTTTATTCAGTTTTTCATGTGGTCTTTGTTGCTCCGACACTTCGTTGTATATGTGGTGCTGGGGTTCAAACCACGTCCTCCCGCAGGCCAGGCAAGCACAGTGACCGCTGAGCCACAGCTCCAGCCCCTAACTTAAACTTTTTCATTGCCCAAATCCAAATTTCTCGGTTAGATCTATTTGGTTTATCTAAGCATGGCTATATTTTATTTTTATTTTATATCATCCATAATTTTGGATACTAAAAACAAGACTGCCATCATTTCTCTGGTTAAGTTATGGTGAGAAGTAGTCAGACACTGATGAGCCTCAAGGCCATCGAATCATTACGGCCCCTTCCATTCTCTCTATATGGAGATGCTTACACATGGATCACTGCGTACCTCATATGGTGCCCTCAGATGTGACATAAATATTCCCAATATGATTGGTATTATTGGATGGAGCTGTGGCTCAGCAGTTATGGTGCTTGCCTGGCATGCGTGAGGATGCATGTTCAAACCCCAGCACCACATAAACAATAGACTGTCGGAGCAGTGAAGGCCACATGAAAAACTAAATAAAATTGATCCTCTCTTTTTCACTGTTCCTCTCTCTTAAAAAAAAAAAAAGAGAAGAAGAAGAAGAGGAAGAAGAAGAAAAAGGATGGTACTGTCCATAAAGACTTGGTATTAACTGAAATGTATTAAAACATATTGACAGCCTCCCCAGCAGAATCTCTCTCAACAGAATCCCTTTAGTATGTCAGATTGACAAACTTTGGTGACAAGCATTGTTCTCAGGACTTTATATTTTCATATCAGTCCTTGAAATCAGTAGTCACCAAACTTTTGGGTCATATACCCAAATGAAAAGGTTTTGGATAATTTGGAATACATACCTCAAAATATGCCTATGCACTTATTTATTACATATATTATATATGTTCAGAAATGTGCATCAAAACAGAAATTTTAAATGAATCCTGTGACTGTGAAACAAATGTTATTTAAAATAATTGCTTACAGTATTTTGATGATAATCATTTGTAACCATATTTTTCTCAAAATTATAACTAGTAATATTTTAATTTTTAAGAACAAAATAATTGAGTGTGCTTCATACTTTATGAAGCTTTTGATGTCAGTTTTTGGTAAGGAATAGGTTTAAGTTTACTTTATGCTTTCTACTAATGGTATCAAAGCTTAAATGGGGGGCAGGACGATGGCTCAGTGGTACAGCACTTGCAGGTGTGAGGACCCTAGTTTGATCCCCAGCACCACATATGCAACTAAGTGGAGGAAAAACAAAAACCAGAAAAACATAAAATAAAATAAAAAATAGCTCCCCCCCCCCGCCTAAACCAACCAACCAAACAAACAAACAAAACTTGAAAATATTGTCATTATTCATAGCTCAATGTGGCTATTGATGCCCTTCTACCAGGAAGGAAGGAGGTATCAACTTTGCCATTTCCTTGTTCATTTGCAGTCACATAATTATTATTATTATTATTTATTATTAAAGAGAGAGGGATGGTGAGAGAGAGAGAGAATCAATTTTTAAATTTTTTTATTCAGAAATTTATTTGTTGAACAATCACACCATCTTCTAACGAAATAATATGTATAATAGATTCTGAAGATTAGATTTACCCCCAAGAGCATCCCCCGAGAATCAATTTTTTAATTTAGTTTTTCATGTGGCTATCAGTGTTCTGACACTTTGTATGTGGTGCTGGGGTTCCAACTTGTGTCCTTGTGCATGTCGGGCAAGTGCCTTAACTGCTGAGCCACCACTCCAGCCCCACATTATTATTATTATTAATGTATAGTTTTATTGTAGGGATCTTTTTAAGCCATTTTGTGAACTAGATAATAGGTTAGTTAAAACTAGATAACATATTAAAAAAAAAAAAAAACCCTAGATAATATAATCCACAGTTCCCTTTAGCTGAGCACCTGAGATCTGCAATGCCTTACAATATGCTGGAAAAAGCCTAACAGGGGAAGGTGCTGGTTCAGTCTCTTATTATGTGGGCTCTCTCCTTCCCTCAGTGTCCTTCCTGAGTTATGTGACACATACGGTCATCTGACACCAACCCATGCATTGAGCATTGAAGATGACAAAACTGTATCTAAATAACCATCTGTGCATACAAAATTATAATGCATCACATGTATACAAGCACACACATATTCATCAATAGTTCCTTCTTTAAACTATTAGTTTGAGCAGATATGCTTTATAGAAGCCACTTCTCTACACTTCCTGATAAAACACATGTTGTTATCTTCATTTTCATGATGAAGAAACTTAAACCAAGTTTCTGAGGGTCATCATCATCATTCTCTCCCTCTGCTGCCTATGATTTCTCATAACCACTGCAGAAAAATCAACTAAACACACAGGAAAGGAGTTCAGTCACCACTGCTGTGCTGTTGGTTAAGGAGGGAAACACATCGCCGCCAGGTGGAATATAGAGAAAAGGTTTATGAGCCAATGATTGAAAATTATTATTAAAGCTGGGTGATGGGGGATATTTGAGCCTAAACTCAAATACCATATCCTTATATTATAGTGAAATAGTGTTCCCTTCCTCTGTTCTCAGGCTGTCCTAAGCATTCCCCCTTTATCTCTTCCCCTGTGACAGTGTTTCTCTGCCAGGTCACCCTCACCAGGACATCACCCACCAGGGATCAACCTTCTTATTGGCCGAAACACAAACTAACCCCAGTGAAATGAAGAATGCTTTTAAACATTACTTGAAAATATGACTCCAACTCAAACTATTCATTTTAAATGAAGTTTTTCATATCAAAAAATAACATATACTGCTTCTTTATAAAAAACAAAGAGAGAGAGGGACAATGAGAGAGGGAAAGAGAGAATCAGTTTTATTTAGCTTTCATTGCTCCAACATTTCGTTGTGTACACGGTGCTGGGGTTTGAACCCGCATCCTCATGCATGCCAGGCAAGCGCCATAAATGCTGAGCCACTGCTCCAACCCATATAAAATCTGGAATATAGAAAAGAGAGGAGGAAAATTACTCATAACTTGGTCACCTGACATGATCACTGTTAGCATTTTGGATATTACCTTCCGATGTTTTTCTTACTTTTCTTTCACATAGTTGTAATCATGTTGTGTGTGTAATTTTAGACTCAGCTTTTTTTGTCTTAACGTAAGTACAATAAGCATCAACCTTGTTTATAAATTGCTGTGAATGTTTCCTAAGCACAAGTTTTGGTGGGTGCATAATAATCTATCAAGTGGCTGGTGTCACATTGTCACATGCTCAAATATCCTTGAGGGGGGAAAGCCAAATGCAAGATTACATACTCACTGTAGTCAGTCCTTCATTCCAGTTCTAATAGGAAATGCGAATAGCCTGAATAACGAAAACTAACTGTAGTTTCCTTGAGAATGAATTCCTTCCTTTGGTGGCTAACGCATCTTCTGAATTTACTTAGACTGGATGACAGGTAAAATAAACTTCCCAATCACTCATTGTCATATGGGAAAGGGAAGTGGCTCAAAACCACAATAACTGGCAGAGGAAAATTAATTTTTTAAAAATTACAAATAACTCATAAGTGTTGCATATAATTTGTACTGCATTTAGTATTAAATAAAGACAGCAATGAAAGTCACTGTGTGTACCATATTTTCCTACATTATTATTAAGTTGCAGATTCCACTTTGCTGCTCACAGTGTTAACTTCTGTTATGAAAGTTTGACCATTACTTTGTAAATAATGTTTCTATACTTGAAAAGATGATTTTTTAAAAAGAGAGATGGACAGAGAGAGAGAGAGAGAGAGAGAACCAATTTTATTCAGTTTTTCATGTGGCTTTTGTTGTTCTGACATTTCGTTGTGAATGTAGTGCTGGTGTTGGACCCTGTGTTGGTACATGCTGGGCAAGTGCCGGAACCTCTGAGCTGCCAATCCCTGTGAAGATGATTTTTAAAACTGAAAGTTGACTTTTACATAAAAACTTGCATTCCTTAAGATAAAATGTGTATTGTGAAAGAAGAAACAAAAAATATACGGGACTATTATTGAATGCAAGTTGTTTTGTGTAAAATTACCATGTAAGAAATTGAGGTGATAATCAGCTATGGAAGAAATATTACAGAAATCTTTCCTGTTTCTCGAATATATCATTTTCAATAAGGTCAGTAGTTGTTCAATTATTTTATTTTTTAGTAAAAATGTTATTTAAAAAATTCAGGTGTAATTATTTGAAATTGAGTAATGGTAGGATATGGGAAAAGGGCTGTGAGTCAATTACTGAAAATGATCATTAATCATAGGTGGTTAACAATCATATGCACATATATAAATATCTTCCATCTATCTTCTACATTTACTACATGTGAGCCAAAATAAGTACCTATATTCGTGAAAATGAAAATCATTTTTAAAATTCTGAAACTTAGTTAGTTGGATATGTAGTTCATTTAAATAAAAAAGCTCAGATAATTCCACTTGCCTTTGTTTTAATTTTTCAGGAAAAAAAAGAGAGAGAGAGAGACTTCAAATGGCCCTGGCTTTTACATAAAACCAGTCCTCTGTCTTTCAACATCAGAACATTTTAAGATCTAAGATTCTGTGGCAGCTAACGTGGTAGAGCAATTTTAGGCTGTTATCTCTACAGTGCTACTTTAAGGAGTTAAGAAAAGTGAAAAATTTGACCAACCCAGTGTTAATTGAACAGATTTCTTCCTTTTTTCTTGCCTTTCTTCACACCTTTCCTTTCCTTTCTCCCCTTTGTTTTTAACCAAGTTCATGGAGTTTCTTGCATGTTCCAGAGTCTTGACGTTGAACTATAGATGATCTAAATTGTTCATCCCTTTGACTTTTGGAAATTTCTGAAAACATAGTTCATAGACATTGCAGATACAGTTTTTGAGCATGTCTCACTGAATTTGTAATAAAACAATCACTTTGTAATAAAAATTACTTTTGAATTCCCAGGAAAGATAGTGGCCAGAATTTAAGAACCGGTTCTCAGGTGCTGTAGTACCTGACAAACAAATGGACTGATTTTATTGAGCCTCAGTGTGCCCATTTGTAGAACAGGAATGCTAGTACTACCTCCCTCAGAGGTGAAAACACACCCTCCAGAGGGTCTCAAGAGGCAATGATGTGGGGCTGGAGTGGTGGCTTGGCAGTTACTGTGCTTGCCCGGCATATGTGAGAACACGGGTTCAAACCCCAGCACCTACGTACACAAAAGTGTCAGAGCAACGAAAGTCACATGAAAAACTCAATAAAAATTGATTCTCTCTCTCTCAATCTGTCCTTCTCTCTTAAAAAAAAATGTTATTTTCTTGTTTGTGTGTAACAAACAGTAGGAACTTGAGCTACTTTTAGTAATTGTCCAAATGCTCAGTTATGTTGCCTTAGGTAACCAAAGGACCATTTTAGAAGTCAGTGCAAACAGAATGTCATTCAATTAGCAGATTGCATTGCTGATGTTACTGATCATATGTAAATTGCAGAAATAGGAAGGCAAGCAATTATGCCTGGAAGTACTACAATTTACAATGAAGACTTACTCTGAAATTTTTAAATTTTATGAAAACATTTAAAGTGTTAAATGTAGCCAGGAACTGAAAAAAAAGATCAAAAACCTGATAGAAGATTATGAAAATTAAAATGAGTTGTGAGAACAAAATCCACACATTTTCAGAACACTTTCCTAAAATGCAGGGCCCTCTGGATAGTATCTGAAGTAGCTTTGAAGGAAGATACTCACCTAAAAGAACTTCATTTATATCCCTTAAATGAAGTACATGTAACATCTACTGTGTTTAACTTTTGAAACACATGCAAATAGGAAGCAGATATTGGCATAGTCCTATACTATAACTAAAATGTGTAATAAGAACAAAAAATCTACTGAGAATATAGATGTATTCCATTTATCTTTCTACCTGACTTAAGAAAAAAAAGCACTTCCATCATACATCTCCAAACTGTTTATCATGATCAGCTGAATTTATTTGGTGACAGATTGATGACACAAAATCCATCAACACAATTCACCAAAAAATGAGCCAAGGAAGATTGAAAAATCAAGGGAGAGAGAATCAGAGCTTGAAAAACAGAATTGTAGCTTAGAATGATTACAGTGTCTTTAGAGGCATTCCAAAACATAAGATTCCTCTTATTGGAAAATAAAATATATTAGTCTGCTGGTCATATGGGGAAATTATTCCCTTAATTTATATAAATATCCTACCTTTTGTTTTATGGCATAGTTTCAGGTTTTGAGATAAATAAAGACATAATTGGGAGTGAGGGAAAATCAAGGCACACCCCCTAAAGCTAAATGAATTAATTAGTTGAAAATGATATTTCAGTTGAAATAACTGGCAATTTAATCCAACTTTATGGTGGGGAAAGGACCAGGTCTCCTGCCTTTTGCTGAAATGAATTTAAAGTTAATTTTAAAAATTAAAAGCACAACTTCAACCTAAACAGAAATATTTAGCCATTCACAGTGTGCGTTTTCCATCTGTCCCTGAATGACAGGGTTTATACAGATTTCTTCTACCACTTTATGTAAAAGAAAGAGAGGAGACAGACAAAGGTAGTTGTGGGCAGGGAAATGGCTTTTCCCTACTGGAGATCTCAAAGCAATTTGAAAAAAAAAAAAAAAAAAACCCTGGGTTTTCTCTAAGAAGTGCAAATAAGAGAGTATGAATGACCAAAATGAGATGTCATATGTGGTAAATGATTAATCTAAAAAGAAATCAGCAGTTAGTTCTCATATTCCAAGTTGACCATGTGCGTTCTAACTTTATGTTAACACTTTCTGAAATTACACTCAGGACAATTTTACACATCCAATCAAACAGCATAAGTGATGGTGTAGTTATTTATACGATGATTCTGAAATTTGAGGAAGTTCTTTTTTAATCCTAATCTATAAAAAAGCAGATACAAGGGGCTGGAGCCTTGGCTTGGCGGTTATGGCGCTTGCCCAGCATGCATGAGTACGCAGGTTCAAACCCCGCACCACGTACACAACTAAGTGTCAGAGCAACGAAAGCCATGTGAAAAACTCAATAAGAATTGATTCTCTCTCTCTCTCTCTCCTCTCTTTAAAAAAAAAAAAAGAAAGTAGATACAAAATGAGCTCTTTGCAAGGTTTAGTTTTTTTTTTTTAAACAGAAATGAAGTGACTCTTTTTTTAAAAAAATCATTTCTTAGGGCAAGAATCACTACATCTTTGGTGTTTGGAGTTATCAAATACTAGCTATTACTTCAACTTTAATATGCACAGTGTAACTTAGCAAAGCCCTTAAAAAGTGCTGAGAGAAGTTTAATGGTGGAAGTCCATTGGGTATGACTGATCTGTCAAAGAAAATGAATGCTGTGAGCATAAACCAAACTGCACAGCAAGTAACAACTACAGTCTAAATCTGAGCCTCCCAACTTTAAACCTAATGAGCACCTGCTATGACAGAGCTGTGGGAAGAGAGACATATAGAGAGGAGGGGCAAGTGGATTCTGGCTTAAATCTGATTGGCACCAGTGTCTTAGGCAGCCATCTTCAACCATGATTCCATTTGGAAATACTAAAACGCTATTGCACCTAAACCTAAATAACAGTCCCTTGCGCACACACGCAATAATTAAGAAGTGAGTGAAAATCAAAACAACTTTTTAGTGAATTGAAACTTTCTTACTTCGGAGCCATTTCTAACAGTGCCATCTCAGACAATCCTTGATGAACAACTTTGATAAGAGCATGTTTCAGCCACATCTCTAATTGGTCTACTCTTATTTTTCTCTTTAATTTAAAACCAAAGTGTGTGTTGTGAGGGGTGGGGGAAGCGCACCTGCAATCTGACATGTATGAGCAGAAATGAAAGTTTTTTTTTCCAAAATTGGATTAATTAGCATTATCAGAAAAACAAAGGAAACAAAGCCACCAGTCCGTAGTACATTAATCATATTGCTAGTAATTAGTGCCACAATAGAAATACAAGACAAAACAAAGAAGTTGGAAGTAGTTTTGAAACTAGTCATATTTTGTAGGTATCATTAGCTAAGAAATAGACATACTTGGATATGCAGAGAGGACAAGAGTAAAACAGAATCTCAAAAATCACATAGAGTTGAGTCTCACATGCATAAATTTTGAACCTCAGAGAAGCAGAGGAATTGATATACATGTATAGTGTCTAAACTCCACAGTTAAAAAGCAGACAGGGCGAGAGGAGAAAAGAAGAGGATGGGAAAGCATCAGAGGACCAGATGTATTTCTACTTTTTTAAAAAGAGGGAAAGCTTATGCTATTGTCATAAAACTAATGTCAAGTCTAGCCAGCCCTCAAATAGGCAGGGATGTTTTGAAACACAGAAATAGTGCGATTTCCCTTTGCTTTAAATATATGATTAGATAATGCTGAGGAATACAAAACATTTCGTGGAGTGATAAAACATTAAATTACTTATAACCTTAAAAGAATGGAGCAAGTCATATAGTTGATTTCTTGTCCTCATTTTTTTCTGTATCAGGGTGTATTTTTTTTTTAAGAGAGAAAGGGAGAGGGTATAAAAGAGAGAGAAAGAGAGAATCAGTTTTATTTAGTTTTTCATCTAGCCTTTGTTTCTCTGACACTTAGTTGTGTATGTGGTGCTGGGGTTTGAACCCGGGTCTTTGTGCATGCCAGGCAAGCACTCCAAACACCAAGCCATCACTCCAGCCCTGTCAGGGTCTATTCTAAGAATCCTTTATGAAAGTGTTTTATAAGAAAATGCTGATTTGCAGTTATTTATTTTAGAAATTAAGCCTGAGCCCAGTGAAGTCTAGAAGAATATGGAGGACAGGGAGACTCAAGTTTTTCTTTTGGTTCTGAAAAGTTACCTCAAGTCACAGTTTTTTAGCACTTCAAATTTCTTACCCCGAAAAGTAAAAACTGCAGAGTAAATATTTAATCCAAGTGCTACCTTCTTGAAGATGACCTCATGGGGTGTCTATGAGATGAAGGACCTAGTTTCTCTTATTTAAATAAAGAAACAAGGGGCTGGAGAGGTGGCTCAGCAGAAAAACGCTGCGCCTGGCAGGCACAAGGACCCACGTTCAAACCCCGGCACCACATCCTCAACTAAGTGAAGGAAAAATAAAAACCGGATGAAACAAGAGCATTAATTCTCTCTTTTATTCACACTCTGGATAAAGAAAGAAGAAAGAAAGAAAGAA